>JBBPQN010000014.1:15654-45970 GCA_038092575.1 Boletus subluridellus | reverse complement strand
GACGCGCGTGGTGGCCGTGCGGGGGTGGCTGTGGCCCGAGGGGGGAAATTTCGCTAAGGTCGAAAAAGGGGCGGGGGGTTATGAGTAAACGACAGGAATGGCCTCGAGAGACGACGTGTGGATACGAAAGGGGGCAGGGGATTAGGAGTAAACGACAGGAATGGCCTCGAGAGACGTCGTGTGGATACGAAAGGGGGCGGGGGATTAGGAGTAAACGACAGGAATGGCCTCGGGCCCGGGGGCGTCGTGTGGACATGAAAAGGAGGGGTGGGGGATTACTAGTATGAGTAAACGACGGGAATGGTCTCTCAAAGGGCAGAGACCATTCCTAAGGTCGATGTCGTGTGTCTCGCCTCTCGAGGGGGGCTGAGTGAGGAACCGACGCAAAAAAACAATGTATATTGCGAACAAATCGTAACTAACAAGCCGGTAGCTAAGCCGTAACTAGATCGTTCGTTCGACATGAGAGATGACAACATGACACGCGTGACGGGGACAAAGCAGACGTGAATGACAAGGCGTGATGGACGAGACGAGGGGAACATGACGACGTTATGAAAGAAATGGGGGGAGAATCACGTTCCTAGGCTTCGTGCTTGAGGTAGTTGATGCGCAGACAGTCAGCACCCTCGTGCTGGACGATGCGGTCGCTTGAAACGGACCCATCGACCTTGAAGCCAGGGTAGAGCTTGAATAGGGCGACTGTGGGATGGCCATCTGTGTCCGTAGGAACGACAAGACGCGCTGCAAGCATCAGTAGAAACGCCTGAGCCTCGATGAGCATCATGCTGTGCCCAACGACCGAGCCCGAAACTGTGATCTCGTAGATCTCCTGAACCATCTTCAAAAAGGCCTGTGGATGGAATGTTGTCCCGTTCGAGAAGACGCCGTGCGGCTGGGGCCAGTGGGGCAGCTCCGGTGTCTCCGGAGCTAGCCTCGACCTGACACCGTCTGCGCAGATGCCACGTTTGTGGTTTGTGGCCGACTTCTCCGGACCAGGATACATGATAGTCTTACAGCGGGAGCACGTAGGGACCTTGCGGGGCTGATGGGTAGTAGGTAGATAGCAAATCAGCGCTGAACGAATGCCAACAGTACGAAATGTACTTACCTTTTTGCCAGTTGTAGTATTGGCCTTGACTCGAGGTTGACGACGAAGCAGTGGTGTCGCCAGAACGCTTCACTGTTTCGCTTGGCTGCAAGTACGTTGTGTGAGTGAGCGTTATGTGAATGAGCGTCGTGACAGTGAATAAATGGTACTTACACTTGAAGTCGTCTCTCTGGACTCTCTCAATCAATCTCGCCTCCATCTCGCCCAACTTGCGAAGCAGGGCGAGGGGATTCTTCCTAACGGCCGCCGTACCAAGCTTCTGGACCAGTCGACAATTGTATTCATCCGTTGCGTCAACCCATCTCCTCGACGTCATTTCGTAAGAAACCCAGCTATGTGTGGATATTGTGTTGATATGCATATAGTACCAATTGTGAAGGGTATGGACCCTGGACAAGGAAAATAGAGGAGACAGGTAGCGAGAGGGTTGCAAATTGAACTGTATCATCGATCGTGAAGGGTATGGACTCTGGACAAGAAAAATACAGACGAGACAGGTAGCGTCGTCGTCGATAGGGAACAGCACGGGTGTACCCGTTGGTGGAGGGAAACAGTGAGCCATAGAGGGTGATGGCGACGGCGAAGGTGAGAGGAAGGTGGGCGAGAGGAACAGCACCAAGGGCGAGAGAAGCGACCACACAACGCACGCAATTGCACGCGTTGTACGGTTGCTTCTCCATGCTCTTGGGAGCGACAGTGCACGATGTGCGGTCGCAGAACGGGGAGGGCGGGCGCGGATGAAGATGAGGGCGGGGCGATGACGAGGGCGAGGGCGACTCCGATGAGGGCGAGGGGCGGGGACTAGAGCGGGGACCAGGACGAGGACAAGGTCGAGACTCGAGGGAGTATGCAGGAGCGACGGCATGTGCACAATTTGCACAGCGAGCTCAACTCGGAGGCCCACTGGCAGGACGAGGTCAAGAGGTTGAGGGCCAGGCTCAGGCTCAGCGACAGCACGACGCACGCAATCGCGTGTGCATTGTACCGTCGCTGAGTCTGAGTAGGGGGAAACAAGACGGGAGGATTCAGATGCCAGTGAGGACGAGGCCAGGGCGTTGTGCCGTTGCAGAGTGGGGAGGTTGGGTCAGAACGAGGGCGGCGAGGGCGAGGGAGACCGTCCCCACCTTGCGTTGACGAATTGACCTGACATCGTAGGCAGAATCGGTGAGTGGTCCAAGGGAAAAAATGATAAGCGAGCTGCGTTCCGGCAGGCTACCCCTTCCGAGTCCCTCCGCTCTCGCCTTCCGGCTCGCGACCCCTGCGAATGGCCAATCTGCCGGTACGGATGGTCCAGCCAGTCACGTGATGTGGTGGTGCGCGGACCTCGAAATGTCGAACAATGAAATAAGGGCACATTCCGATCGGAAACGAGGCGTCCTTGTTCTTTCTCTCTCTCTCTCTCTCCCTCCCTCTCTCTCTCTATTCTCTTCCATATTACTCGCTACCATGTCCTCGTTCGAAAATATCCTAAACATAGCTCGCGTCTCCGACGACGACGAGAAGAAGTTCGACACGGAAAAGCGGGTGGCTGAGGCGAAGCGACGACTCGACACGGTCGCGAGTCTGATTCCAAACGACGAAGAAGGAGAGCGAGGAAATCAGATGGGATGGATTAATGAATGGCAGATGGTCTTGGTACGCCGTGTTCATCTCCTTTCTCCGGCGACGCTTTCTGACGATCGGACAGGACCTGGCTCGTTCCGCCATGGCCAATGCGCAAGCATGCGGCCTCGTTCCACTGTTGGGCGACGAGCTCTCAGCGAAGATACGGCACGCAAACGCGACGTTCCAACGATGGCAAGACGAAGACATCGCCCGTCAAGCAGAGGAGGCGCAAGGCGCGTCGTCCGGTTCGAACAAGTTCGAACCCACTGGGCTTCTCGGCCCGCTTCAAGAATATTCTGTCTCTGGGATATCTAACGAGGCGCGAGCCCCTCCGTCCACGTCAACGCCGTCTACATCGGACACCGGAAAGTCGATGAAGCGTAAGGTACGTGTTTCGAAGCTAATCGCTCTCTTCATCTGACTGACGTATCCCATAGCGTACCATGACTCGCCGCGCTATGGCGGCCGATGAAGGCGACAGGGGAGATGACGACGACGAGGTCGAGATAGTCGAATCCGGGGCCCCAGACCGGATCGTCCACGAGCCGCCCTGCGACGTATGCAAGAGGAGCGGCAAAAAATGTGTCGGCATACCGGGTAAAACGTGCGATCCGTGCTACAGGTTGAAGGGGAAGTGTAACAAGTCGCGTGGAAGGGGCGGCAGGAGGGGTGTCGCGAAGGCGGTCGTACCAGAGTCGAAGGGGAAAGCCCCAGGTGCGTGTCTCTATTCTGCCGTCGTATTCGTTCGAATTAATCGCACCCTTAGCGCGGTCTGTCGTTTCCGTCGTCATCCCGTCTCGCAAAGTGCAAGTCTCGCCGTCACGCGCCGGTCCAGATCCTCAAGAGCCTGCCGCGCCTAGGCCTGCCGTGCCCGTCTCACCACTTTTCTACCGGGGTTCACCTTCTCCTCCCGCTGCCGATGTTCCTCCCGCTCCCCATCCAGTTCCTGCGCCGGCAGCGCTTCGACTAGATTACGAAGGCGAAGGCGAAGACGAAGACGAAGACGAAGACGAAGACGAAGACGAAGACGAAGACGAAGCCGAGACCCCTCGGAAGAGGTCCAAGACGATTATCCCGGCTGGGCCACCTCCAGGCATGGTCGCCGACGCTAGGCGGGCCATTCTCTCGCTCGAGGGGAAAATGCACAATACGCGTGCGTTTCTCAAGGAGCTCCAAGCGCGCGCCTCGGGTATGGAGTCCCACGTCGCGTCTCAACAGAGTGAGTTGGATCGAGTGAAGGCGGTGTTGGGGATGAAGTAGGTCGCCTCGTTTCGTATTTTTTATTCGTCTCATCCGTCGTGTACATACTACAATATCAGTCTGTTCGTGTCCGTGCCCGTGTCCGTGTGTAATCCCTAAGCCAGAATAAAAGTTTTTTGATTAGAACGTAGAAAGGAAAGATGAAATAGGCCACGAGACCACACTGGATTGCAAGATACAGCTCGACTTGTTTTCTTCGATCTTCTTTCGCATCTATTCTTCAAATTCCCAATTATTAAATGCCGGATTGAACTACATCTGAACGAAATCAAAATAGAATCAACGGGAGTAGCGTCTCATTACGCGTTCGAAAGTAAATCTCTAGTAGTGAGTGCGTCGAGAAACGTAAAGAGAGGAAACGGAATCGTTCATATTTTTTGTCTTTTTATATTGTCTGTTTTCTATATTTTAGTCTTTTGCGAGTAAGAGACGAAGGGGAAAGGAAGGGCGTCTAACGTCTATTATACGATCGGGTGTCGTTTTTCTTTTTAGTGACTTTTTAGTGAGATGTATAGACCCCGGGCGAAAGCTGGGATGGAACAGAGGGTACCGGACTAAATATGGGATGAAATAGATACGTATCGGGTATTAGGAGATGTTGGAGAAGAGCTAGTCTTCGGAGACTGCTCCCTCATCTTGTTCATCGTGACCAATGTCTTCCTCTGCGTGGAGGCCGTCCAGCTCTTCCCTCGCTCACTCCAGTCAGATCAGTAACCGGTATGGTTATCTTCTTCCCAGGAAAGCCAGATCGCAGCCGAAAGGCTGCCAACAAACTATCGCTAACCCGGGAATAGCCTTTCCGGAGGTTCCCAATCTTCCGAGGCTTCCGAAGGTTCTCACAGTTCCGGTACTTCCAGTCGTTCCGATATTACTTCCGTTCGTTCCAGTACTTCCGCAGGTACCGGAAGTACATACACCATATAAATTGCCCGGCAATATCCCCTTTACATACCCATTAATTTAAGTAAACAATGAATATTACCTTTGCTACGTCGCGTTGGAGTTGCAAGGGAGGTATCACTCCCACTTGAGAAGGCTCCACTACTGCTTCGCCGCATTAATCAATGCATCGCCCATTCTTTATTTTACCGGCGGGTGCACTCCGAGGTCCAACCCCTCAAAATTAAACCCAACTTTGGCAGCCGCAGCACCTTTCCAGGGCTTATTTTCTCCGGGATATGCATTCTTGAGCTTCTTGACCGACGTACCAGGTGGCTTCTTCGACTCCTTGGCCGAAGGTTTCCCACCGGATGCAAGCGTCCGAAGGATAAATGCGTCCACATCCACTCTGTCATCCATTTCCAATTGGTCATCTGAACCACTAATGACAAACGCCGCTGCTAGCCAGAATTAGGACCAGGCAAGCCCGGTGTGATCAGCTCACCCCCCGATATCTGAATTCAAAGAGGACGCAGATGTCAAAATATGTGATATAGCTGTCAGCGAAGTGCCCATACCGTGCAATGCATCCTCGTCATCACTGAAGGCAATGCCTGAATCGCGAGGTTTATATTTCAATGGAACCGTATTCTTGCCCTTTTTTGATCTGGGGGATGGGGTGTCTTCAATCATAATGAACACGAATGACGTCTCGGGTGGACTGCATGGCTCAAAGAACACGTCGTCCTCGTCGTTCGCGACGTCGTGGCTCCCATGAGGTAATTAAACTGGGGATGAATCCGGCATTGGTATGTTGAGAGTAGAACGCCATGGAAATGTAGCAACAGCTTCGCTGCCATGTCCTGCGTAACTATGCCTGTTGGACACCAATGTATGCGCGATGCGAAGTTTCGCCGGTATGGCTGCAGCATTTGATGCCGTACACAAACGGGTCCCAGTTGTGGTTTGAAGGATGGATGGTCCAAAGAAAAAAGAAGCACAGCTGGTGCTTGCGAGACGCATCATGGATGGGCGAGGAGCAGAGTCGGGTGCATTCGTCTGCAAGAAGGGATGTGGTCCACTACTACCAGTAAGCCGTCTGCGGGGTATTGTGGAGTCGCTCGCTGGCGGGGGAGAACGCTGCGAATAACGGAGATCCGATTCCGATTGACTGACTGAAAAGCGACTGGTGGTGACCCCGATGGATATCTATGCTTAGGTAACTCGAAAAGGTTAAGGCAAAAGTTCGAACGCGTACCGATGTTACTTGAATCCACTCGGACAGGCATGGAACAGGGTAAGACGCTTTCACGAAGTTGAGGGCGACCTTACCTACATCTAGAAAATGGGGAGAGGTGCGTCTATGAACGTAGGGAGCCTCTGGATCCTACAACGTCTTGGTTATGTATGGATATCGATCTGCGCTCTGTCCGGATCGGTGACTGGGAGATCATAGAGGACAGGATGTCTGGCAAGGAGGGAGGCGTCCGGAAGGATCGTCCGGCGGCTTACTTTATAAAATCTAGAATACGATGTCAGTAGAGGGGAAAGGGGACATGAGATGAAATAGATACGTACAGGATATGAAGTGCGATTGATACTGCGAGCAGCCGAATATGTTGCATGTCGCGATCGTGGTTCCAGTTTTTGATTTCGACCGTAGCATAGGGACGCCCTCCGAGATGAAAGCGTCGTCCTTCCAGGAGTCCGGAGCTTCACGTATCCAATCGTCCCATTCCCGTCTCATCATGTCGCCGAGTCGTCTGGCTTCGTGTGAAGTGAATTTCATGACACGGTTTGCCTTGTCGAGCCACCCACTTCGAGTGATCAGTAAATAAGATCATAGATATGAATTCCGAAATATAAATATACTTACATCATGCGCCCAGTGGTCGAGAAGGGGAGGGATATTTTCGAGTCCGGCCATAGTTTGAACATTTTTGAGAAGGTGATATAGACGCGCCAAGCGTGGTCTGCGTCGAGCGCGCTGTTCGGGAGTATTGCATCGATCCCGAGCCTATTGCCGAAATAAAGAATGTGGGCGAGGAAATCTTCGTCAAAGAGAATGAGGACGTTGTCCTGGAGGGGTCAATTTTATAATGGGCTTCTATGGCGACTGGTGAGCGGTGTTTTAGGGTTTTTATGGAGGAGCGGCAATTGTTGTTGACGTAGTTGGATCTATGGGTAGAGAGGGTGACAATATATGGCGCAGATTCCAGACCATTGCGGTTCCGGCACATCCAATACTTCCTCACCGGAACCCAGCGTTCCGAGTTCCGCATCTCGGAAGCACCGTTCGGAAACCAGTTCCGAAAGGACCTTTAGTCTAAACTACTTAGGCTTCAGCTTTAGCGTCGAGGTGGTCAGGACTGGCCGGGCGATCGACGTAGTCGTCGTTTCCGGAATCGCTGTCTGGGTTTGCGTCGCCGTGAACGCTGCCAGGCGGATGTTAAAAGGGTCTATGGAAAGAAGTAGAAATAATCATACAGTGCGCTCTGGAGGGGCTGGAATAAAACATTCATTGTGGTGGTATGGAGGGCGAGTAGTCTGAAAAAAATGCGAATGAGTGCGTGACGCTGATTTATGAAGGGGATGTACACGAGGCGAGAGGGAAAGGTCAGCATGGAGGTGCGAAGCGGACTGAAGGTTACCGGTGGAGATATTCAGCGCGCACGTACTTGAGCGCGTTGAATTGGATCGAATGAGAATCATAAACGAGTGATCGGAGTGATGTATTGTGACGGTGAGGGCGTCGTTGTCAGTCAATATTCGGGTCAACTCTTCACATGGGATGGATATCTGGGATCAAACGAATTGCGCATTTCTGAGATGTCTCTGTGGGGGGACAACGAAACGACGATCATACATTGTACAGGGATTTGTCGAGGTGGAAAGCGGGTTAAAAAGGGTACAACGAACGGATGAAAAAAGAGGATCGAAGCGAATTTAGTCCGACAAACATGACGCACGGGGATGATGAAATGCACGACGAAAATGTACGCCACCGCTGACGAAGCAACACGAAGTACAGGCCAAGCGACGACCTGACGGAGGAAGCATGCCAGCCAACCGAATCGAATGTCGTCGATGGCGCCTTGAGAGGCGTCATATTAATCCTCGACATCGGATTCAGGGTCGAAGTCCGAGTTCTGAATCATTGGGATCGTTCGCGAGCTCTGTGGAGATGTTGGGAGGTACCGGCTGGTCCATTCGAGAGCGCTTCCTGTTTCCCGACGTTCGTACACGATCCGCTGGATAACGTTAAGAAAAATATAACGAGTGATTAATAAATCCTTACGACTTCTCGCGTGCGAGGATGACATTGATCCCGAGGGGGGACGCTTCGCCGACTTGGATGATCCGGCAGACGGATTATTTTCGGGGGGATCGACCGAACTTGAAGAGGCTGCGGGGACGGGTGGAACGGCTGCGCCGGACGACGTACTGGGAGAGGATGTCGTTTCCCAAGGATTCGATTTCTTCGATGCTGGCGTAGATATAGTCATGTAGTAGTTTGAAAGTGTAAGAATGAAACGGGGACGTACAGTCGACAGCCTTGCGACGTCGCCCGACGCGGAGCGCTTCGCGCCGGTCGCGCGTTTCCTTCTCTTGCTCCCAACTGAACAGATAGAGGATCTTGGGTTTGGGAGCTTTGGGGCATCTTTCCGCCTCCGGGGAGGAGGACGGGGCTACAGATATTTGAAGCCGCTCGTCATCTGGGACGCCGCCATCTCGGAAGATATCTGCTCGGGGGAGGTTGGGTTCACGGATGGCGTACGCGTTGGCAACGAGGGTCTGAATAAAGTGTAAACGAATGGGATATGACAAATAGACCGACGCGTACGTCGACGAGACGCTGCAGCGCATTCTCGACCTCTTGCTGTAGCGGATGGGCCCTCTTCTTGTCGGCGTGTGGCGTCTTCCATGCGATCTCACATTTCTGGATGGATGCGACGGCGCGTTGCACGATTGCGGTCTGCTTCTCTATGACGTGATTGCGCTGGATGCGGACCTGGTGTTCGTTGAAATCGAATTTCTGAATCGCAAGATGGGAGTCGAATTTGATATTATCCGGCCAGGAGATCGTGCGAGAAGAGAAACGGCGACCGTCTGGAAAAACGACTGCCTCGCTTGGATGGGTAGGCTGTCCTTTTCCTTCCTTTAGACAAGTTGACACGGCTCTCTCCAAAATCGCGCGGACGTAAGCGAATCCGCCGAAGGTATCGTCGAGAAGTTCCTCGCGATAATGAGCGACTGCGCAATATTCGGTGATCGCGGCAGCGATGACGTCCTTCCTGAGTCTGGAGACACTCTTTGGGTCGAAGCTGGACCATTCCTGCGTGTGGAAATTGAGGATGTTGATTATACGAATCGGATTATGCACATCCTGGAACAGCTCCTTGTCGCGACGCCATTGTAGTAGCCAATCCTTTCTTGACGGAGCCTGACCGCCAGATCTGAGGATGTCCCTGACTTTCCCATCGACGAAAGTGAGCTCCTCGCGAAGATCGTCTACGGTCCTGTCGTCGGCGATGACTCCGGAAGGCAGTTTATATCCGGCCGCCGCGTTCCTATCGTCGCCGGCAGGTGTGTCTTCGGAGGTCTCCCTCCGAGCCCTCGACTTGCCTTTGTGTCCGCTGTTCACTTCCTTGCCTTCAAAAAAATCCTTCATCGCCGTCGCGCTCGCAAAGCGAGGCGGAGGCGGAGTCTGAGTGAGCTGGTACTCCATGTGCAGGAGAGCGGGGAATATCTGGATTAATATGACAGCGGTCTACAGTACCAACAAATAAATGGGTGAGCGACGCAGGGACATCATATAGAAGATTACGGACCATCCGATGAGCCTTCTCCATGGACTCGGGAATTATATCGGTGTGAGCGGTGAGCGCACGGAACATCTCTGCCGTCTCAGATCCGATCGGCCATTGGGTGTTGAAGATCGATTTATGGTAGACCAGAGGGCTATACCAAGAGGACACCTAGACGGACGCGATCAGAATACATAACACCGAATGCATAACTTGAAATAGACACATGGTCGAAATTTGCACACAAAAAGTATGCGCAAATCAGCACACCCGCCGTTTTGCGGATATACATACGCATAGATCGACACACACCGGAAAATACACACGAGCATATGCGCAAATGGAATTGTCTGCACGTTTGCGCAAACAGGCAGCTCGTAGTGGTTGCGCATAATGTCATGTGTTTGCGTGTGCGTACGCGCAAATAAATCGAATCGTTGTACGAATTTGCGCAAAGTGAATTCCTGAATACTTACTTCTAAGAGTGCTTTCGGTACCCGTTTGAGATGATCGCACAGAACGTCCCAGACGGATGCGGACATGAATGGTACAGAATCGGGGAGGTCGGGCATGCCTTGGTACTCCAGGACGAAGCGAGCTTTATGATAACACGAGTTATACGCCTCCGTGACATCCGGCGAGGCCAGATCGAGACTCCCCTCTTCCTTGAGCTCGCAGATGTGCTTCTCGATCAGGTCCACGACGGCTTCTTTGTAGGAGTCGTAAGCGGCCTTCCACTGGGGGTTGTCGGGATCGCCGAAGAACCCGACGACGCCGTCACGCTGGAGATACTCCTTGAACGCGGCGTCGAGTCTTTCCCTGAGACCATCGGGGATGTCTTTCTTCAGGGCGGGGGCGGCGCGCAAATTATTCATCGCGTTGCGGATCACGTTGCGAGCGGCAGAGTCGTTAGAATCATCCCTGAGTTTCGCCTTCGCAGCCGCAATGTTGGAGGGGTCCCAGGAAACTGTGTTGAAGCACAATCGGAGTCGCTCCTCGAGGAGCATGGTGATGTAACAGAGGAACTATGTATGTCGGAATACGGTCGGATCGACGCTCTGATAAGAAATAAAACGGAATAAAACAGAATCGAACTTACTCCGCCGTGAACCGAGAGGACTTCGTTCGTGAGCTTGGTCAGTTTGAATATGGACGAGTGGATGTAGTGGTTCGTGTCCGGGATGATCTCCGAGCAGAGGCGCCAGAAATAGTCTTGCTGAAGAAGAGTGATTTGCTTTTTCTCGACGCCGCTGTCGTTCCTCGTCTTTGGGGAGCCGTCGACAAGATCAATCGTGCACCAGTCCTTGCCTTGCGCCGAGTGCACAGAGAAGGCTTGGATGAGACCTTCTTCAGCGCTCTCGTTGTACGTGTGCTTGCGTTCGTTCGTAGCAAGGTGGTATGCGATCACGCCATGGTTAGCGATCGCCTTCTCTGTAGTATCCGATAGCACAGATCACCCGAGTCAAAAATGTAGTTAACGCATAGCGTATGATCACTCACCTTCATCATAGATAGCTATCAACCAGTCGCCCTTAAGCTCGACGTCACTCGATACGACCTTGAGAACCCGAGTATCTCTCTCGAGACAACGCTTGAATTCGTCATTTTCCGGCTCCGTTTCCACCGCGGCATTCCATTCCGCGACCTTCTTCCTGTATTGCGTCTTCGTTGACAATCGAACCTTGTGATATTGCGCCAGAGCCCCGGTGCGGTGACGTCCTCCGGCGGCAGCGATCGGAGGGGCATCGGATATGTTGATCGATCCGTTTGGTGAGGGGTTTGGATCGTCGACGAGTTTGAGGACGGGTATCTTGTGCGGATTTTTGGAATCCAGGGCTTCATCATCCGGCTTAATCCAGCCTCCATCCTCCAAGCGAGATTTCGAAATTACGAGCGGGATAGCGTGCGCAACGAGGTACCTGTACACACCATTCCTCAGGAAAGAATCCTGAAGTTTCTTTACCTCCACCGGATTCTCGGCACGCCGATTCCACCGCCCGAAAGTGATCTGTCGCTCCAAGATATCGGTTCGAGCGTATCCGACGAGCGCACCCTGAGTCATTTCTTCGTGCCGCATGAATTGGGCCATGTTAGGCGCCATCTGGATAGCGCCTTCCGCAATTGACGATGACGATGCAGCAGCAGCGGCCGTAGCGTTTTTTTTCGCGCAGGGAGGCATGGCGGTATGAGTTCGGAGTTGTGAGTTGCGTCGGTAACGGATAACGGGTTGTGACTAGAGGTAAAGTAGCTCTGAATAGAACAAGAAACAGAATATACATGTTTTTTACATGTTTTTAAACCTAAAATAATAATGGCGCGTAAAACGCGTAACTTAAATGCTTCCGCAGATATGTATCGGATAACCCAGGCCTCTTAACGCACTCAGATTAGATTTCGTCCCGTCCAGTTTCAACCACAGGTAGTAACGTGACAGGCACAGCCTTCACGTCAAACGTGTCGCGGACTCACGTATTCGGCCCGCAAGGTTTAAAACCCGTTTAAGGCTCCGCCCGAAAGAGGTTCGGTAAGAGAAAAAAAATCTCACTTGCTTTTTTTTCTCCCCCAGGAGTGCCGGGGGAGGCTGAAGGGCTTTGTGGGCACCTACCCAGGGGGCAATGTGCCAACCTCTCAAAGCCCGGACAGTTTCCATGGCATCTCCATGATCCCAACTTAGTTGCTGGAGGTGAAGAGGCTCTGACATGGAGACACCTACCCAGGAGGCAATGTGTCAAAGTCAGAGTATCTGAGCCTGAGGCTTCTATTTCAGACCAGGCCTGGATGAGTTGGGTCGGTGTCCCACCCCACCTAACACAGGGTGTACTGCAGGAAAATGGAACCGTGGCGTGGGGGAAAAATGAAGGGTCATGAAGGCACCTACCCAGGAGGCAAAGTGCCGAAGTGGCCTGAAGTTTTTGCTTCCGACATTCCCAATTGATTCCGGGGGAAGGGTGGGAAGTGAGGCTTGAGATCTAGGCTTCAAACTAGGATAAGAGGGGCTAGGCGGAAAGGGTGGAGGGTGGGAAAGCGAATCCCACCCCTCCCACCCCTTCATTTCGGCATCCCTTTCCTAGATTCACGTTCACAACCCTCTCATCTTTCAATTTATACCAACCTGTTTCAGGGGTATAGTAAAATGGATGATTATGAGGTATGGGGTTATGGGTTAATCCCTAACGCCACACAGAATACCTCCGTGATTTAAGCGAGTAAATAAACCGGAGGATACCGACTACCCGAATGTTCGGAAGAGCCGGAAGGACCCTGGAGTCTGAGACAATTCCGACCCGGAAGTGCTTCCGAGTCCCAACCGTATCGGAACTCGGAAGGGTTGAAGTTCTAACGCCAGCCCCGTCCCCATCGCGGCCTGCCATTTAGCCCCCGGGCAGCCTTCCCCTAGCATCGATGCTTTTCCGGTTTAGCGCGATCCAACGGCACGGTTCCTACGTATGTTATTGAAGGTCAGCCATACCATAGGTAGCGATTCCTATCTACCGGGTTAAATGTCACAGCGACTCCGACCGACTACCTGTAATATGAAAACATGGGGTTAATCCACATCAAACCTGCTTAGACCTTGCAGCTCACAGCCTTTCTCTTCCCTGGTATAGGAACCTCAGATACCTAAGGACCGCCACAGCCCTGTTGAGCATCATGGACTCATTTTGTGCATCTTCTGTTCTCCCCTCTTACACCAGATATACTCAAAGTGGAATTGGAATTGGAATTGGAATCGGAATATATAACCATATTCATAGCATCGGTGACGAGACATTAGTGGAAAACACAGAACACTCTTCATGTAGTCAATACTTGATCGCCTTCCTCACCTGGTTCACTTGAAGCTGAATGCTCGCAAGCTTCGCCATCATCCGGATCGTATCTTCTTCATCCACAACCTGCCTCTTCTCCAGGTCTGTGATATGTGTTTCCAACTCGTCGGTGATCTTCCCCAACTCATCCATGTCGTCCTGTCTCATCGGTCGCTCGGACGCAGCCGTCTTTCTTCTCCGACAGCGGACGGTGGACACCCCTGAGTTCTTCAGCCAAAAGATATGATGCTTAATGATAAACAGATTCACCTTCAATCGTGCATCTCACTTTGTGCGAGACACACTCAGTGCATGCACATCTTGTGTCATCCCCGGTGGGCCATACACATGCTGAGCCATGTTCTCTGCAAGAATCACAAACCTGAGAAAAGTAAGCATGATAAGGTTTTGCTACTTCACGCATGACTTGCCTTGGAACCATCTGGGCTGGTGGCTTGGACCGGGACGTCCCCCCTCTCTCTTTCCTTTCCTTTCCTGTTTCCCTTCCCTATCCCTATCCCTTCTCCCTTCTCCCTTCCCATTCCTTTATCCCCTTCTCCTCGCCCCTTTTCATTCCCATTCCCATTCCGGTTCCGGTTCCGGTTCCGGTTCCTATTCCCGCTCCCTCTTTCCCATTCTTTTCCAAACCCCATTCCCCCTCCCCCTTCCTCACCCTTTCCACTTCCCATAAGGTTCGTCCCATTCATGGAATGCCTGGCCTGGACATGATCAACCCCCTCACTCTCACTCTCACTCTCACTCTCACTCTCACTCCCCCCTTCACCCTCATCGTCCATGACCATCCACGTAGATGTGAGACCAACTCTCTTTTTCTTCCTAGGGTGTTCTGGTACATCTGGTATTGAGGCCCGCCTTTTATCCTTTGCGTCTGAAGTGCTTCCATGCGTTCTAGAGGTACGTGGGTCCATGATGCAATGGTCGTCGGAAGGAAGAATACTTCCTTTGGACTTGACAGCTGTTGATTAAAATGACCTCAATCCTCCGGGGTTCCTACCGCCCCCTGCATATGCTTACCTTTTTTTCTCACATTCAAGGTT
Organism: Boletus subluridellus; assembly: GCA_038092575.1. Lineage (NCBI taxonomy): Eukaryota > Fungi > Basidiomycota > Agaricomycetes > Boletales > Boletaceae > Boletus > Boletus subluridellus. Next base: position 31,440 of record JBBPQN010000014.1, on the reverse strand, counting down.
CCCTCAGGAACAACAGTTTCTTCTATAGAAAGGATGTCCCAAGGCTGGTTTTGCATGTTGGGCTCCAAAACTGTCATGCATGGTCATCATCCTGATCTGTCTTCCGCAGGGGGTGGTGGCCATGCTCACATGCTCACCTTTGTCCGTGGAAGCCTCATTTAAAATAGGCATGCATTTCTCACGAATCCTTATACCAACTAGAGGTTAAAGAGTCTAAGCCGAAGCAGAACAAGTGTAAAGTGAGAATTTTTACTGGATGCCGGTGGCTTTTCCCACCAGAAATTTCCCCCATCCAATTGGGGGAGAGTATCCATGGACACGTCCATGTAGCTGGGACCCGCGATCAAGTGATCTTGTACACATACCTCGTCAAAGCAGAGAGTGTCAAGGGTCATGCCGCCACTGTAGTGATGGAACAGCATACGGTCCAGGCTTCCAAGAAGCCTGGGGTGTGGAGAGACTGCACTGGGTGGCGGAAGGTTGGCCTGAAACACACACACACACACACACATACATTATCTGTATTGTATACCTTGCAGAATGTCGCCAATGGGATACTCACCAACTCAGAAACCAAGTTATCCCGCATCCATGGTGCCCAAATTTCCTTCGGGCCAAGAATACGAGGGATGAGTTCCAGGGCGGTTTGTACGCGAACGCTGGCACGTAGGACGCTTATGTCGATGTTGCAGGAGGCATTCATGACGGTGATCGGCGGCAGATGACTTCAAGTTGTTCAGCTTGTATTCAATAACTCTGACAAATCTATATTGGTCTGAACTTTGAAGCCACTCAGGGCGCATCGATGTGACACGGAGCTCTTACGTAACAATGTTCCCGATACGGTAGTAGAGGGTCTATGGCCGCCCATGAGGGGCATCTCGATATTGGAAAGGCCGGCGTTATTTAGACCGGCGATTGGAACGACAACTGACCGGCGATCATCATTGCCCATTACAGAGTGACTGGCAGACTTCTTAATCACACTAGTACTGCCTCTTAGCTCCAGGCACTATATAGGTAGTAGCATGACCTGCTGACACTACCAAGTCTACCGAGTCTACTAGTCATGCCCAACAAGTTAATCAACTGGCTCTATTACAACTTGTACATACACATGCATATCGACCTCACTGGGATATGCAAAGGAGGGAGAGGGAACATTGACACAGTTTCGAACATGAAGATGCTTCCATGGCGATCCCGGGCTGATATGACTCTCTCACTTCGTCGGCCACGATGCCCATGATCTCTCCTTCATTATTTTCTTGAATTTTCTTGAGTGGGTAACCCCTAGCAAAAAAAAAAAGGGGGACGTGAATGAAAAAGGGAGAGAAATCGTCTTGTCAGTGATGACGATACCAAATCAGATCAGAATGGCCTCGGCCACAGGAATGGAGGCGTTAGCGGGCAGGAACAGGAACGGGAGCGTGGGGCGAGCAAACGATGTGATAAACGAAACCACAGACAAGCAAAGACCTACCGTTTCTCTAGTCTGTCAGTTCATCGAGGACTCCTGTGTGATGGGATCCAACGAATAATGGTTGGTAAATGCCCAACGAACGAAAAGAAAGTACAGAGAGCGACCCTGCCTCGGTCTAAAACACTGAAAAGGCTCACCTTGTCCTCATCGACTGTCGCTCCTCGTCGAAAACTTCATGCAGCCCGTGCGTCTCGACCGTGTTGCAACGGTATCGGGGACTCGTCGACGAGGAGTTGGGGGTGCATCGACTTGCCGGTGCCTGGAAATACCAGCTTGGGTGGTGATGTATACCACTGCCCATAGTAGTGGGCCCCGTACGACAGCGAAGGGGTTGGCAGTGGGTGGCGGCCTGGAGTTCTTGCCAGTCAACGCCAGGATGTGGGTGGGTAAGAGGCACAGCGCTGGAGCGGCACGGTTCCAAGGTTGAAACGTTGAATCGCCGCTGAACGCTGCTGACGAGCCAGGCCCACAAACGCCGGCGTTATTAATATGGTGTTATATCTGCACTTTATTTATCAACCGCATGCCGCGTTCTATCAGGCTGCGCACTGTGTCTCACGTGCCTCACGCCGCGTTTCATGTTGCGCGCACTGCATTTGGGTATTGCGTCAAATAATATACCACGTTTTCCCTAGTTGAAATGGAATGTTGTGCGGCAGATATCACGACTTCCAAGTCATAAGAATCACAAGGACTGTATTCAATAGTAAAGACAGGGAATGGATCATGAATGTGATTAGGTTGAAGGGGCCAGAAAGGTGGATGAAAAACAAAACAAAACAAAAAATGGAAAACCATGGACTGGAAGGATTATGAAGGTCGTCAGGTAGCAGGGGCTTGAAAGAGCGATTCCATTGTACACGATACAGGAATAGAGTACCCAGCATCCCAAGGGTTGAAACTCTGAGGGCCATCAGGGCCATCGGGATATCATCTGTCACGGTGGAGAGCAGTACGAAGGCGGGTGGGGGTGAAATCTGACAGATGCTGATGCAGTGGTTGTGAACCTGGATGATCGTGTGAGGCTGAGGGTACCACAATGATGGGACTTACTGGCAGTAGTCTCCGCCTTCGAAACGATTGTCCTTTCCATCATCTTCGGAGTTGGACCCAGTTATTACCAGCTGGGTATTCCAGCTCTCATATATGTCGTCTGGAATACGATACGATTCCTCGTGACTAATACATTACATCCGAAGTCAGCACAGTAAGGTAAAAAAAAATCAACATACCGAACTTAGGCAATATCACAGGTCTGGCTAACCTGTATGGGTAAGGGTAAGGGTACGGTGGGACTTTGGGATATTATTGTGGATAAGGAAAAAGATGTAGTACAAGTACCCTTGTCAATAGGGATTAGCACGGGTATACCTCTGGGTGTTGGGAGTCATACCTGCATCCATACCCGGCGAAAACCCGTACCCAGAGCGGGTATACCCGTGGGTTGGGTCAGGTTGCACACTCCATTGGAGAGGTTCAAGTTGGGGGCAAGGGGGGTGGGTGGAGAGTGGGTGACTCGGAGGGCGAGTGAGCATGCAAAAGTGAGGACACAACACGCACAATTGTGCGGTTGCTTCTACATGCTCTTCAAGTTGGAGGTACACGATCGGAGTGGTTGGGGGTGAGGGGGGGCAGGGTTAAGCACAAGGACGTGCGGGGATGAGCGCATAACGTGCACTATTGTGCACGTTGTGCCCTCCTGCACCAAGGCAAGATAGCATGGAGGAGCGACGGCACAACGCTCACAATTGCGCGTGTTGTGCAGTCGCGTCTGCATGCTCTTGGAGGTGAATGAGCAGGAGGGTGGGCGAAGGCAAAGGTCGCATACAAACACGAACGTGAATGCACAATTTACATTTGTGTTTGTACGCGATTGGATGAATGAGGGTGTGGGGGTGAAGGAGGCTTGATGAGCGAAGAAGTTAGGTGGGTGATGAGCGACGGCCAATGAGAATTCTCGTCTTCGTATTCGCGTTTGCGTCACATAAACGGAAAAGGGCGTCGGTGAGGTCAGTAACTCAGAAAAGGAAGTTGAGACAATGGATGAAACGAGTACAGCGTGCCCGAGAGATGAGCACCAACGGGCCGAGGTATCGAATGGGATCACATACTAAGTAGATAATTGAACAGTTCGCGGCTGTTCTCATGAATGGAACCGATCATTGATGTTGGGCTGTAAACGGGAGTAAACGTGGCGATAATAGGGCTCGCGGTAGAGGACGAGGAAGATCTAGCAGCGCGGGTGTGCACCAGCAACCGCGCACGACATGTGATGAGTATTGAGTGTAGTAATTATTTTCCATGGCGAAGAAATCGCATCACATTTCTCAGATCTCAATGTTTCAACCCCCAGTGACCTTGTAAGCAAGGTAATTCCATGCACACGTCAACAACGCTGCGTACTACCACTCTTTGACGCCATCGTCAACACCTACCTCATCCAACACTGTGGGCTCGCAGCCTTGCACTGACCCAACCCATTCGGACGGCTCGAGGACGTTCTTCCATCTGCACGTCAAGACATCGTGCCTTATCTGGGGCCATCGACATTGTTGCAGTCTCATACTCCACCACCCTCAACCCCCGGTGACCGCCAAGTCCCGGTCTACCCAAGCAGCTCCAGCAGTCGTCGTCGATGAAGCAAGCACGTCGAGGGTACAGGTTGCACCCATTCCGCCAGGTTATAAAGCTGTCATACGAACCTTGGTGTGCTGTCCTGCCTTCTCTTGTCCTCGTCCTCGTCCTCGTCCTCGTCCACACCCACACCCACACCCACACCCACACCCACACCCTCACTTTCACCCTCAACCGATGATGCACGACGCACGCAATTGTGTGTGTCGTGCCGTCCCCTATGCCGTCCCTTGTCCTCACCACCCCTTGACCCTCACCCTCGAATGACGACGCACGACGCATGCAATCTGCATGCGTCGTGCCGTCCTCCATGCTATCCCTTGTCCTCGCCCTGACCCTTGTCCTCGCCCTAGCACTTCAAGCTGGCGTGCAGAAGCGGCCTCATCTTCAGCAACCATACAACGCGCACGATCACTGTGTGCATTGTGCTGTCACCTCCCCATGCTCTCTCACCCTTGTCCTTGCTCACCCTCCCTGCTCAGCAATGGCACAATTGTGCGCATGTTGTGCCATCGCACCTCTTGTTGTTGTCATCGCTGTAACCCACGGGTATTCTTGATCGACCCTCATAATAACCTGTACCCGCAGTCCGGGTACGGGTAATTGCCAGGTACAGGTAGGGGTGTATGGTAAAATATACCCCAGGTTTACCCATGCTACTGTGACTGTCTAACTGTACAACAGTAGTCAAGGTACTATGCAGAATACTATTATGTTACTGAACTGTGTGTAATGCAGTCAAGAACCTTTGACTAGTATGTGCATTGTGGGAGAAATGAGAACTGGTGTAACACACCTGTCAGCTACCACCTTTGCAGATCAGTGGGGGCTTGCACAGCCTGCAGCTTGGGCTGGGGCTTGGGTATCCAAATTAGGAAAATGTTTTGGTTTCTTCCTTCGACTCGAGCGCTCTTGTGAGTCGTGACCTCACCGCCCCAATTCTATAGTTTTGTTCGTACATCTATCACTTTATTCCTACACTCACTTTGTTTTTATCCATCTCCATCGAAGTGGGCGTGAAGGTGACATCCCCAATGCCATGTCTGCGCCTTCCCTCACTGATGGCATCGATCCACGTTTCTTCCTTCTTCCTTCAAGTTGCTGAACCCTGCCACCACTGCTGTACCCACCGATCCGTCGCACAGATCAGACCCGATTCCGGCGCTGAACGGACCCAGTCAGTGATCCTCATTGACGACGAGAGCGACGACGAAGAGAATAACGACAATGCCTGCCAAGTACTCGCACGTCAAGAGACCCACGGTGGGACACAAGAAGGAGTCGACCAGTGCCAGCTTGACCAGCGTTGCAGGGTCGAGGGGCCACGCCAAGGACCACAACCACAACCACAACCACAACCACAAGTGCATGCCCACCCACATCGACCGTGGCGTCTTGCCATAACCGCAGTCTCCCAAGTCGAGCGCGCCATCGCACGCGTGTTTCTCGTCCACTTTGAATAGGACATTACCCGTCTCTTCTCTACCCGCCTCTACTGCGTCGCCCTGATTCGTCTTCCCACCCTTGTCATGCGCTGTATCACCGTGGGTGGTCCAGGCTGGGTCGCCCGCGACGCAGACTGCGAAGACACCAAGGACTTTTTCCGCTTCGCCGTTTGCATGGAGCTCCGTGCTAGGCACTCTCGAACAACGACCCCGTGTGCCGTAACTGTGGCCTGCACTCGCTGCATTTGTTACCGTTTTACGACGGCCTCAAGGCACACCTCGATGTCTTGGAGGCGATGCCCCATGTCACTTTTGCAGAGCCACCTGATTTGGGTGCGCTCGTCGAGGGTCTGGAAGGATTAGAAGAAGCCTGTGATCTGTGGTCAGATATCTGACCAGTGTCCAGCCGTTACGGTCACTGGACGTAACCGTTGTGCTTACTTGTAACCCGTAGTTATCACTGTGCCGATACCCACTAGTAAACCGGTATTCACGTAACTAAATTTGAGTGCTCTAAAGCTGTATATCAGTGACAGAAACTATGGTCGGCGCGATATATCATTGGCTAGCATGCTTAAAATCAGCGCTTACCATACAGTTTCCAAGCGTCCTACACGCTACAAATCAGTTCCTTTGTCGTTTATTTCTATTAGCGAAAACGTCCATTCAGTGACGAGGACTATGAGTCTTTGTCACTTATCTTGAGTGCGTGCGACTGCTGATTCACAAGTGATTTGGGCACTGACGATGAATGACTTTACTTCCGTCAGTGTGCATGTTTCTTCCTGACGAAAACTTAGTCGGCTTTAGCGAGGTAAACTATCTGATACAGGACTATGATAAGATTACGACGAGCAGGTCATGAAGGCTCTGGTGCTTTGCCTTTCAACTCACTAACCTGAAGCTGTAGGTTAGAGATCATGGTCAGCATCTGCAACCTCCCCTCTTCGCTCAAAGTCAACTTCTTCTCCACCGCCACAACCCGCTCGCTCAACTCCATGACGCACTGCTTCAATTTATCGGGATGTTGTGGAAGGGATGGCTGGGACACGGCTGCTTTTCCTCGTGGACGACGAATGGAAAACACACCTGACGTTTTTATTCAGGCGATGTGCAATAGAAGAGAAAAATAAAAGGGACTTGCCTGCGATGTCGCAACGCGTCTTCTGTGACACGCAGACAAGACAGGCTCGTTTCTCGTTCTGAGAGGCCGAGGGTGTGGTTTGTGGTGGCCACACGCATTCAGAGCCACGGGACTTGCATGCATCACATATCTGTGATCAACGTGTTAACGCAGAAGCGCGACTGAGCCACGTAGCTTACCTTGCTAGGTTCCGCGTCTTCCGATGGTTCCGGTTGAACCGGTGGATCCGCTGGGCTGCTGATGTTTGAGGGACCCGCCTTGTTGGTGTCGCCGTCATCGTCGCCATCGATGATCTTGCGCGCCTTTGGTCTCCTTTTCTTTTTTGGATGCGCTGCGACGTCTCCATCTGCAACACGCTTCCCGCCAGATTTTTGGGAGCTGGCCGTCTCTTCGTTTGGAAAGCAAGTTGGCGTCCGAATATATTGACGAGCCAAATCAAGCATGTACTCACCATTTGTGCTGCCTGTGGCATTGGGTGCAGGTGGTGCATCCTTGGGCTGCGTCAGTTTGAGTGTGACTCTTGTGATAACATTAGCTGGCTTGTTTGACGACCCTCCCACCGCGTCCGGACGGACCATGGTCGAGGGGGGTAGTGAGGGAACTTTCAAACGTACTATACAGACACTCGATAACAGGCTGAGGATGCAAAATATTCCAAGGATCGACTCACCGGACGGGGGAAGAATATTCCACCAGTAGTCGGGACTCGAACTCTGAAGCTTGGGGAGGGCGGAGGGAGATACATCCACATACTCTGGAGTGGACACGGATGGATCATCTGCACGTACTTTATCGAAATGTAGTGTGTCGATCCCCATGCCACCACTGTAGTGTTCGAAGAGCATTCCACCCAGGCTGCCCAGAATCTTGGGGTGTGGGGAGGATGGTGAAGGTTGGGAAAGCATGTCCTGAAGATAATAGCACATGTATCTATGATTGATAAATAGATGAGGCTTGGAATGTGATACACTCACCAGCTCGCGGCTAAGGTTATCTCGCATCCACAGCGCCCAGGTTTCCTTTGAAGTGATGATACGAGGAAGGAGGTCGAGTGCGGCCTGTACACGTACTGCGGCGAGGAGAACGCTTTGATCTATTTGATATGAAGAGCTCATCGGGGCGGCGAGCTGTTGAGCTTGGACGAGTCTCAGGTGAGCGAAGTTAAGTCAAGTGTGGAACTCGCGGGAAGGTCGGGTTACGTGAACTTGTTTACGTAACCGTTGTTCTGACGTTGAGCCTAAGCGGGACTCGGACCACGTCCTGCCAGTGCGAACGGCTTCCTCACCTTTTCTCGTCTCCGTGTCCCTCTGGGCCTTCTCATCGATCGAACCATGACATCAATTAGTATAAAACAACTTAACGTTGTCAGGACTGCCGCGTACAACAGCGTCGTCGATGGTGACTTCAATGAGGAGGAGAAAAGCTACCTGAATGTAAGGCAATGTTTTTTCATGATTTCATGATGCTCACAGCTGGGACAGACGGTGTCTGAAGCGATCCGACACATCAGTTTGCGAAGGCAAGTCGACGAAGTGATCAAGTTTGTGTGGCCGAGCATCCCCAACGGAGCTGAAAGGGCGGCCAAATGGCTAGAGAAGGAGCAAGAGAAGGTACTCGCGGGTGAGGGTTGGTTCTGATTTTATGTTCCCATTGTGCTAAGGATGGTATGATCATCTAGCGCCAGAAAGCACGTCTAGCACCAGCGGCGCCGGGAAAGAGGTAAGGGATAAAATTGAGAAATGTAAGGAAAGTTGATATATTATTTTGTTCTCTGTAGACGGCACCTTCGAGGAAGCGTCGAGCAGAAGGACCGGCAGATGAGGCGGCGCCGCACCGCCAAAAGGCCTCCATCAGGCGGCTCGTCGAGTTCCACATAAGCTTTTTACAGGAGCTGCTGAAGAGGCAGGGTATTGCAGAGGAAATGGTGGAGTTGCTGGAGGACAGCAAAATCGTGGTGGAATGCGGGGCCAGCGCTGAGATACTGGAGTGGCATCTGAACCACATCCAGGAGTTGGCGGGAGGTCTACCCGGAAACGAGATCGCTTCCGCGTTGAGTGTGCTCCGTAAGTGTATAAGTCACGCGAAATCTGTAGGACTTTAAGGGGTAGATTATGGATTGTCTTTAATGCACCGGGACGTCACATGGACGCGGAGAAGGAGGCCGCTATCGTGTAGGACGGAAATGGGTTGTTACGGCGGGTTCCTTTTATTCTGCGAGTACTTCCGAGTGTTCCGATATCGGAGGGGCGTGACCTGTAGACAAGGAATATGAATACGTTTATATTTCTGAAGGGATGGGTGTAAGGGTATTCCAGACCTCTGTTTATTTAAAGAAGAAATGGAATTATTTATTGGTTCATGAGGGCCATGTGGCTTTGGGTTTATGGGCCCACAAGCCGGCGACCCACCTTCCTGACATAAGCTACGTGATCGCGCCGCTCGGTGATCGTCAAGTTTCACATCTGTGTCGAGCCACCACTACCCTCCGATAGACCCGTCGAAATTTCTGTATACACGCTAACATGGAAACGCTACTCGCCACTTCTCGAGACGGCCGCACAGTGTTGTCGGTCGACATCGCTGATGTCTGTGGTGGGGCAGCCACGTTGTACATCTTGAACGGCGGTGCGCGCCCGCCGAAGCCCATCGTTGGCGATTTCTTGTACGACCTGGGTAACTCGACGTTCAACGTCTATCACGCGAACGGATGGAGGAACACGACGAGGGATGATGTAAAATGCCAGGCGTGGCATCCGAATGGAAAACGATCGATCGTGGCGTTCATCCGCAGCGGGCTACCTTACTGGAGGCCGGCGAACAAAGACGAATACGAAGACGGACAGGGAAGCACGTTTGGTACGGTGAAGGACCTGCTGAACCACTTCAGGACGACGTTCGATGCGAAGAGAATCAAGGTGTCGGCTTCCCCCACCATCCGTAGTAAGCCCCGCCGATACTTAGTCCTGGATATTAGTTGATCAGTTCGGTGCAGAGAGGAACTTTGGGGAAATAGGAAGGGAAGTTGAAGAGATGGAAGGAGAGGCGGGAGGGTGGGATAGACAAAGTAAGGATTGAAGGTACTATTATAACGGTCTAGAGAGCTGATGGTCGTGACAGAGCGCGTACGTACTATGGCCGATACGGAAGGATGCGACGCGGGAGGGGAGACGAAGGATCCGGTGAGTTAAGCGATGCCTGATAGACGCTCGAGTCTGAATTTGGAGTTTAGTCACGATTCATCCGGTCTTCGATCGGGTTTCCGGAAGGCTCGGGAACGATGGGGTGGCACGCCGGATACAGGACGTTCGAACCGTTCGTGGGGAGAGGGTGTGAACAGGTGAGTTCGTACTCCCTTTAAAGTTTTATTTCGATTGAAACGTCGGTTTCAAAGGACGAGGAGACGTCGCTAGTGAGGGAGCTGGCAAGACGAGCGTCGCTCGAACGGTCAGGTTCCGGCTCGGAAGCGTGCGGCTCGGGACCTGAGGCTTTCCGAGTGGATGAGTTGATGGTCGAAGTGGAGCTAGATCCGACGTTACGTTATCCAGGCGATTACGACGACGACGACGTGGAGCGGGCCTGGAAAGCGTTTCTGGGAAAAGTAAGGTCGTACATGGCGCACTCTACGTCGGTCGTCGTTCGAGGCTGGAACGCCGCGTTGAGTAGCGGGTTTTCCAAGGCGTGCATGGCTCTGCAGTTCGGATCTCTGGGGCAAAGATGCCAATGGGTCGACGGCGTACGGTTGGCCACCAATCGGGATCTCGACGACGACGACAAGATTCCGATTCACAAAACTACCACCTTGAACACATTCGTCGACTTGGTCGAGGACACGTCGACGTGTGGAAATTTCCTGGACGGAAAGGATCTCAACCCGAGTCCTCCGATGTGGGTTACGCCGCTCTTAGACTCGACCGTGGCATGGAACCAAACCATGCACCTCAAGTTCACCCAGAAGGCTAAGCAAAAAAGGAAGTCTTCCCATCCTGTGGTCATAGAGCAACAAGGGCCGAGCGTCATCCGCTCCCCGACTTGGACCTCCCAAGGTTGGAGGCTCGTGACTCATCCCGGATTCGTCACTTTCCCCCACCACGACTGTTGCGGCATGTGTACCTACGTCATCGGAACCTCCGGAGCGAAGATTTGGGGCGTCATCCGCCCCAAACGCGACGCATGTCCCCGAGACCTCCGACGTCTTTCCGAAGCATTCGGTGCCGCGACCGACTTGTGCCCTCAAGGCACCTTTTCCGACGCAGACGTAGCCACAGTCTGTTTGGAGAAAGGTGACATAATGTAAGTCTAACTTTTTCTTTGGCCGGTATGGTATGTTGAACCTTACCCCACCCACTTGCAGGTTCCAACCTCCGGGAGTCCTGCATTGCGTCTATACCCCGGTACCCTCCATATTTAGTGGAGGGTACTTCTATCACTATGAAACCATGCATCTCACACGTGCGACCCTCTCCATCCCTTCTCTCGGCGACGACGACGCTCTTACCAACGACGATCGCCCCGGTTTCCTCCGTACCTTGGGCCGCATGCTCATCGCCCTACGCTACAGATCCGAACCGAGTAAGTCTCCCATCTAGCATACATTCCTCGCCGAACCATACTCACTCCCTACGTCGTAGGAACCATCGGTAAACGCAGTCTGCTAAGCCTCATGTTGATCATTCTCGATCACTGGGACCGCAACCATCAATCACATCCTACCGACTTCAAGGACACCTCCGACCTTGCCGCAGAGGAGAGAGGAGATATGGCATTCGCAGTCAGGACTGCCGAATACCTCCTCAAATGGATGGGTATGACCGTCCGGGACGCGGAGAACGCCGTCCAAAATTACGGGCCATACTACTCCCCTGGCGACGATTCCGTGCAAATACCTGCCGTGCCGGAGGGAGGTAGGGACTCGGTATTTCCGGACATGAACCGCCTGCTTTAGTATACGATCTATGTCCATCTTATTTTACTACCATAATCCATAAATACCCGCGTGCTTCCCGCCTTAGTGTGACCAATCACTGGAACCGTACAAAGTCTACACATTCACATTCACATTCACATTCACATTCACATTCACATTCACATTCATATTCCAACATCCAAACCGAGTCTCCCTACCCTGTCCTCACTTAAATAGCTCAACTATGTATACTCTCACTTTCCCGAGATAAAATCGTCGGAATCACATCCGATCAATCGGTACATCCTTTCAGCTTTAATATTTAATCAAACTATCAAATATTTCAACTTTCCACACCACATACAACCGAATATCCTTCCGGAGCGTTCCACTTCCACCCCATTCCCTTTATCATACCCAGAAATCCGTCCATTACCGTATCATTTAAAAACTCGATCAGCCCATCCCAACACAATATCCTGATCCGAACCTACAATCCCTTCCCACTTCCGCTTCTCGGACCACTTCCCGCACAGGTTAGATTACTTATGGTTTTTTCAATAACAAACCGATTAAAATCAGCTTTCCATCATATCCTATCTACTTTTATACGTCCAGATCTTCCGTACAGACCAAGCCATGTACCGTAGTAATAACTCCATGCAGTTATACCTGTGACGTCGAATAGCGGCACGGAGTCCATCAGTATCATCGACAGAACGTCTACATAAACTTCTGTTATAAAGTATCTAACCATCCTAGCGTTTCCGGTCTTTCCAATCATTCCGATCGTTCCAACTCTGGCAATTCATTTCCGGTCGGAAGGAGGTGCACAAATATCCTTCGTAATACGTATTACAGATAATATGAATATTACCTGCGTGAGACGGCGTGTGCCGTACATGCACGAAATCGAGCGCGGTAAATGCTAGCGATCACATCAAAGTCGCGACTATCCCCAGAGGAACGTCCCGTACGATCTCCAAAACCCGCAAACTTCCAATACAAAATACCGCCAAAACGATACGCCTTCCCTGCCCCGGTGCCCGCGAGGAACCGCCGGAACTTGAAGAAATCGCCCATCCGGCACCAATCACGTTTACCAATTCCTCCCGAAATTTAAGTAAACATAATCATAAATAACGGATGTATCCGACCGACCCTCACTCGAAACTTAGTTCTAGGTCGGCCACACTCGTACGCGCCACTTGTCACAGCTCGGTATTATCTACGATGCCATCCAATCCCGCCTTACGACTGCAGATGTGGACTCGCGAGCATCTCAAAGAGTTATCTACCCAGTCCATAATCGATCCACCAAGTGAGTGTTAGTGTTAATGTTATGTTCACACCCATCTCTAGATCATAACGTTCGTCGTAGACGATCAAATGCCAGCTATACCGGTAGGTATACACAACAATCACTTACATGAACCATTAGATGGTGAGCACAAGCAAGTCCTCAAGCAACCGGAAGAAAGTATAGAGAGAAACCACAGCAAGTTAGAGGAGAAGAATAAGGAATTGAGGTATGAAGTGAAAGAGAATCACGAAGAGGTGGAATTGATGAAGAAAACATACCGCTATTTGGAGAGAAAATACCAAGATACAAAGGTCCGATCCGCGAGCGAGAGTGTCGAGCGGTTATTCGACGGGATGGGCCGCGAGCGGCAGGCGATCGAGCTGTTGATCAAGTATGATCTGTTGGAGAGGGAGTTCAAGTGTTCCATGTGAGTCTTCACTGTGTCTCTATGGATCTAACCATCACATCACATCATCTTCGATCCTACTAGATGCAGAAACATCGCGTGAGTGATTATCATTATGATTATATTTATATCGTGCGGTCCGTATATTATCTGACGTATGATATATGTTTATTCTATTCTAGCATCTATGCCGTATCTGTGAATGTGCCCTGTCGGCACATCTTTTGTGCGGAGTGTGTGGTTGGGGAGTGGGCAAAGCACATAGGGTCCCGGGACCGCGATAGAGTTTCCGGACCGTTTTTGTGTCCGGTGTGCGATCAACCGCTCCTGCCGATCATAGATAGGGGGAGGCGAACCATTCTCAACATTCCGATTCACAAGAATCAAAGAGCACAGAGGATGATCGCCAACATCGTGGAAGACATTTCCAGGGGAGTAAGGACATATCCGGAGGAGTTGCGAGGCATCGGATGGAAGACCGGGGAAGGGCTAGTATCTGACTGGCTTGAACGCGGACCAGGTGCACCAATCCGGGAGCGTTTCGAAGAGTATGTCATTTCCTTCATACCTATACCTCGTATTCTCTCTTATATCTTACGGACGCTGACATATTCATATTTTCTATATTTACAGAGGGGGAAAGAGGTTGATGCAGAGATTTGAGAGGTATTGGCTGGGTCTCGACACTGCCCTCTTGCAGGCTCGGGCGGTGAGGTATTTGAAGGTCATTCCCGTTAGGGAACCGGACGGTACGATGATGGGTGGAGTTTCACCGTCTCCGGAGCGTCGTATCCAGCCGATCCGGGCTGCGCGCACATCTGCGGCGAGGCCGATGCAGATGCAAATCCCAGAGTCATTGGGAAGGGCTAGACGGAATTCCGATGGCGAGGAATGGCAACCGGAGGTGATCGAGCTAACGTCCTCGTCGTCCGAGACGCACTCATCGGAAGAGGATACGATGGATTTATAATGAACGACAGAGTCGATACATACATATCCTTACGATCGATCAGTTGCACTGAAACGCGCAAAACGAAGTCCGCCGTGATCTGCGCAGTTGAAACGGATGAAATCCCGAATCCCGCAATGAAAAACGCGCAAAGCGTGCTCTGTGTGAATTTGCGGGCACGCAAATAGATAATTCTAATTCAAGCACCCCACATGCGCAAATTCAGCGATCCATCCATTTGCGGGATTGCATACCCATCATACTGCCAGTGATACGAACATACAACATCCATACCTTCGTAACGACGAATATGCAATATGCAACTGTGATACTGGCAAAACGCACCGAAAATTGATCCATCAGATGACGTTCGTCTGAGATATCTGACATATGAGCCAGATAAGGGTATGATATTGTCATCCCACGTGTTCCCCACGTGTTCTTAATGTCAGTACCCATGATATTGATGTGTCAGCAACTACGAGGAACACAAGCGGCGTAGGTAAGTAGGTAAGTATGTAAAATAGAGGCACGCGGGGAACGTCGACCGACCGGGGCGAAACGTTTCGTCTCTTTTCTTCAGTCCTGCGTTCCTTTCCGTCCGCTCTCATCCTCACATCCTCACGCCGTCGATATGTCTACGCATCCTGCTTCACGATTGCAGGAATGGACGCACGTGCATCTGTTGGAACAAGCGTATCGGCAAGAGCAAGAGCAAGAGCAAGAGCAAGAGCAAGAGCAAGAGCAAGAGGCGGCAGGTGGGGTGACAAATATTCTTGAGCGACAGGCGTCTGATAGTATATCCAGCCGTTTCCGGCGTACACATGGATCTGGATATGGGAGATATGGGGGAAGGGAAAGGCGATGAAGATGTCGGCATGGAGGGGAGCGAGTCCGACGCAGAGCGGACTCGGATGGACGAAGAACGTCCCGCACCTGAGCTTTCCGGAAACACGTCCGGTGAGCTATGGATGCGACCGAGGGACCCGGAACTTGAAGCGTCATACGCAGCGCTGGAACGGCGTCATGTGGATCTTCAAGCGGAGCACGCGGCCTTGGAGAAGGAGAAGGCTACACTGAAGGCGAGATATAAGGCCTTGAAGCAGAACTACGATGTGCTCATGACGAGAAACGAGGGTGAGTGTGGGGAGGGGGCAGTGCAGGGAGATAGAGGAGAGGAATGCATGTGTGCGATGACCGTGGCGGGTGAGGTCATGGGTATTTTATCGAAGCACCGGCTGCTTCGATCTGAATTTACCTGTCCGATGTAAGTGGTTTTATTGATGATCTGGACGTTGATATTGAACGCTGACGGTTGCGTGATGTATTATTTTACATGATGTTCTGTTGAACATGTCAGATGCACGGAGATCATGTGAGTGACGTTTATTTTTATTTTTATTTTTATTTTTATTTTTATTTTTATTTTTATTTTTATTTTTATTTTTATTTTTATTTTTATTTTTATTTTTATTTTTATTTTTATTTTTATTTTTATTTTTATTTTTATTTTTATTTT
>JBBPQN010000014.1:0-15557 GCA_038092575.1 Boletus subluridellus | reverse complement strand
TTTTATCTTTATCTTTATCTTTATCTTTATCTTTATCTTTATCTTTTGTGGGTGTGATACGAATACTGAACGTGTCTACGATGTGTACACAGGATCTGTGCTACGTCCGTGAACGGACCGTGCGGACACCAGTTCTGTGCAATATGCATCGTGACACAGTGGGTTCAGCGGATCAGGGCGAATGGTCGGCGAGCGCAGTTCGAGTGTCCGGTGTGTCGGCAAGCATTGCCTGTGATCGTCGATCAAGGCAAACGGACGCTGGAGAACATGCCATTTCGTGAGGACCTGTGGACTCAGCGGTTGATCAAGGGACTCACTGAGGATGTGACGCGAGGGATAGAGAAGTACGAATACGAGATCAGGCTGTTTTCTGGCGAGGGAAGAGAATGTGTGAACCAATGGAACGACAATCTGGTCTATCTGGCGCAGTCGGCGAGGTGAGTTGTTATTTTTGTGATATCATTTTATGACACGAGACACATGAATTTCTGACTTTATATCGTTCGACCGTATAGTGTGAACGACCAGATTCTTGAGCGGTTTTCACGATATTGGATGCAGCTGGACTCTGTTGCATTGGAGGTGCATGCGCTGCAGTATTTCAACGTTATCCCTTCGAGGGATCCCGAGGGGAACGATCGGATATCGATACCGCGTTCTCCCCCTCCTGCCGCTGCCGCTGCTGCTGCTGCTGCGGTTCCAGAAGCCAATCACCGGCATGTTGGCGCAAGGGGATCTGTACGTGGTCGTGGTAATAGGGGAGGCCGCGGGAGAGGAGATCTCAGGCAAACTAGGATCGTAGAAATAATCGAGCTCTCTTCCGACTGATGTTCGGAAACATACGATATTAGCTATGACTTATTGGATCCTGACGGATGGAGGGGAACACGCCAAATCGTCCACAGCCGACCTTAAGTTCCGAGTCATTCCGACTCCGGCACTTGTGAGTTTCGCTACCGGAACCAGGAAGCTCCGGAAGGACTGTATTTTAGATTGGGTCAAAAATGACCAACCCACGATTTTGCGAGTTAGGTATCGCTAAATTTGATCGATACGCCTTATATATGTGCATAAAATTGTGCATTCAGCGGAACGTATTGTGACGTACGAGAATCACGATCTGAATGCGCCGAATCGATGCATGCGTTGATTTGCGCGTTTGAGGATAAGCACGAAAATAATCGGCAAGAACGTAAATGACGCGTGACGTGCGGTCTGTATGACGTTATGTAATATGTGATCAAAATGATCGCGATCGATCGTTCTATCGACCCTAACCACCTGGATCATGTTGCCTGTTCGAGTTACCAACCCACCTCGACCTGGACGGAGGCCTATCCCGGAACACATGTGGTTCCCTGCGGACCCACCATGTGAATACTGTGTAGTGGGTGGGTTGGTAAATATACATTTTATCTTGACATTACGGCGATCCTAAATGTGCTAAATGTGATTACAGCGATGTGAAGTTCGCTACGCGCTCAAGCGGAAGGTTTTGAAGACCACGCGGTGTCGTCAGTGTGAAAAGCACCACAAGCTGTGTGAGACGACTCAACTCTCGTACAAGGACAACCCCAAATCCTATCGGAGGCCGAAGAAGAAACGGGTTCAAATTACTCGCCGGATTGAATCTTCGGATGAGGAATCGGAGGAGGTCGACGAGTTGGATGCGACGGAATTAGGGGCCGATATATCGATGAATGTGCGGGATGACGATGGGGCAGATGCAGGACCGAGCCACGTCGTGAGGAGAGACGGTGAGGCGGTGAGTGTGTGAGATCCTTTGAACGGATCAGTTTAACGGTTGTATTGGCAGGCTGGAGAGGACTCGACTCGCCGTTCAAGTGCCACCCCTAACGCCCTTGCCGAAGGCCTTCCGTCCGTCCCTGCCTCCGTTCCCGTCCCCTTCTCCTTCCCTGTCCCTGTCCCTGTCTCTGTCCCCCATGCGGTTCCCGTTCCCGTTCCTGTTCCCGTTCCCGTTCCCGTCACCTCGGCGGTCGAGGTTGAGAGCGCGACAGACACCGGGATCCTGCGCTCCGCTTTCGAGCCGATCCCTTCGTCTGCGTCGTCTCCTGCCGCGACGGCTCAATCCCGTGGTCCCGATCATGTGTCTTCCTCGAATGGGAGTAATACCACGGACGAGCTACTGCAGGAGATGATATATTTGCAGCGGTTTTACTTCTCGCAAATCCTGCTCAGCCTGCAAAGACTGGAGGATATGATTGGTGAGAGGGAACAAACGGATCGTACGTAGATCGTGAATACCGTATGTACTTGCAACGAGTCCAACAAATCGTCTATCGTTCTTCTTGTGAACGACGGTAAGATCATGACGAGGTATGTGTAGGCGGAACCAGAGTGGATACACTGCCCATGTGTGCCGACCGAGTGCGCAAATAGTAGGACATGAAGTTTTGTGCATATGACGGTTCCAATTACGACGAGTCGACGACTATCTATTTGCCAACAGGTATCTCTGACACGCGCAAATTGAGACGCAGGTGAATTTGCGCTTTCGGGAAACGTGTACATACATCATTGGATGAAGTCATAGTGCGTATACTGCTGACCCCGGAATAGCATTTCCGGAGGTTCCCGGACTTCCGGTATTTCCAGTGCTTCCGATATTATTTCCGATAGTTCCGGTACTTCCGGAAGTACGTACGCCATACGAATCGAAATCGAATAAGACTTCCGGTCGTTCCGGAAGTACGTACTTCATATGAATCGAAATAGAAATAGAAATAGAAATAGAAATAGAAATCGCTATGCAATACCCAATACCCCCTTTACATACCCGTTATCATAACCTTTATTCAATTTCTCTTCCCTGATACTTATCAACGTACGTCGTAGTGTGCCTCAACCGCATACTACTTAATCTCTTAACCTCACTCCCGAACACGTCGGTTGTTTTCGCCCATCTTAGGCGGCAGCTGAGGTGAGTTGAAACCTTCTTAGTACCAACTCTTAGACTAATGTACCATAGCCCCAGTCTATTCTGGGGTTGCTATGTAAATACGGTCGTTTTCTC
Source organism: Boletus subluridellus (assembly GCA_038092575.1). Taxonomy (NCBI): domain Eukaryota; kingdom Fungi; phylum Basidiomycota; class Agaricomycetes; order Boletales; family Boletaceae; genus Boletus; species Boletus subluridellus. Next base: position 12,523 of record JBBPQN010000014.1, on the reverse strand, counting down.
CCATGTTAGGCGGAAGCTGAGCCCCAGTCTACTCCGGTGTTGCTAGACCTCCACTTTTAACAATATAAGGTGAATGTATTACTAAATTAGGCGATGATCGACGGAGTGCGTAAGTGCGGGCAATGCGGACTGTGCCCGGTCTAAACCACACCGACGTACTCTTTCCATACGTTCGATATCACGTTCCGATATACGATGTCTCCTCCACGGAACAGCGGGCTAGAAATCCTCCGACGAATCCGAGAAGAATGGCTGGAAACGCATTCAAGTTCCAATTCCAATCAATTACCGTCGAACGTTACTACGGATACGTCCAGTATACAGGTGACGGCGCTATACGGTTTAAATTTATTCCGTGTGGTCTAACGTACGTCTATGATGTACAATAGAACGAACGCAGAGCGGACGGTGTGGACAGTGCGGACAGTGCGGACAGTGCGGACGTATGCGTCGATTCGAGTGGCGTTGATGCCGACTCGGATATGATGGATTGCACAAAGGTGGACGAGTCCGATATGGCGATCGCACGGTTGGACCGGCCCGAGGAAGAAATTCGGGTCTGTTTGAGTCGCGAGATTCAGACGGAACCGTATCACTCGCCGGAAGAAGCGTCCCTCTCTCGAACGCTGTTCTTCCGGAGACAAGAATTAGAATTGTACAAGAAGGAGTTGGTGAGATTGACCAGGGAGCTGTTAGTCACGAGGGATCGGGAAGAGCTGTCGCAAGGTATGATGATGGGGGCGGAGAAGAGGTTGCGCGACGCGGAAGAAGAATTGACGCGTAGGAGGAACTGGGCGGACGTTGCGGAGATGCGTCACAAGGACGCGGTGGTCCGATTGGAGAAACAATTGGACGCCGAGCGAGCGAGGGCACGGGGGATCGATAGGGAACGGTGGAGACTGACGGGGAAGGTTGAGGAGATCGTCCGTCAACTGGATGAGAACCACAAATGCACGATGTAAGTGCGATCGTGATTTCAGTGGAGATATAAACGACTAAGGGAAGCGTCGAATCGCATAGATGTTTCGAGTTGATGTGAGTTCTCATTCTATTTCGTGAGCTCGGGGATAATCTACTAATCTACCAATCTATTGTACTATGTACAGGACGTTCTCGGTAACCACTCGATGCGGACATACGCTCTGCGTCGAGTGTGCATTCACGGACTGGGTGCATGGTGCGACGAAGCCTCCTCGATCCAACGAACGACTGACGCTGTGCGAAACGCGATGTCCGATCTGCCGACGAGTGCATCCGGCGGTCCGGACGGTACGTGATGTGTCAGGGTTTTCGGAGCGATCAAAGGATTGCTTTCCGTTCTACCGGAACGTCCATCAGGACGGCAGCATCGAGGGCCTACTCGGCGTGTTGAGGACGTCGATCCTCCGATTAGTAGAAATTGTCCCCGATGACGTCGAGGTTCGGCAATGGATGGAGACGTACGGGGGAGACGTCCACGGGGAGCGATGGAGGTGAGTGATAGATATATCGCTTTGGCGTTCATCCTAGGAATACTGGAATGGTTTCAGACGTCACAAAGAACTGTGGCAGTTGTTTGAACAGGCATTCATTCACTGGCCATCGGCACACATATACCATGAGGCGATGAATGCAGGATTGCCCCTGGGATAAAACAATATATTATATATTTACCGTACATACCGAACAGTACCCTCATAACGCGCAAAAGAAGGAAACGGCGACTTTGCGCAAAACAAACACGATAGATGTGTGTGTTTGGTGGGGTGTGAATGCGCAAATAAGGTGATATCTCGATTCGCGCGCAGAAGTAACGGAAAATGTAATTGAACGTGACGCACGAGTAAAATTTCGGAATCCCCCAAGATCAATCTTGTCGGAACCCAAAATTCCGTGCGGCCCAAACGTAGGGCTAACGATCTGGCCAGGTCGGCCTTTCCGGTCGTTCCGGTTCGGAAAGCGTTCCGGTTCGGAAAGTGAGGCTCGTGCACTTCGGTCTGGATGCCACACCATTCCTTATTTCCTATCCCATGAAAGCCATGGAATACATTATACATGGTTTTAGACCTGGATTTCCATACTATGGTATAGGGGACCCTGAATGAAGCAAGAAAAATGTAAAACGTGCATGCCAGGGACGGCTACGGTAGGATATGTATGTAGGACCTCCTTTCCGACCGGCTTCAACGAAAAGCCCCACCCTGGGCTCCACCCTAGCTCCCGTCAGCAAAACACGATCGGAACATGAAAAAGGTTCACGTTACCTATTTTCGGGACTTGCGTTTCTTGCGGGAGGGCTTCTTGTTTGAACGGGGAGCCTGGGATGGTGCTGAAGCTTGGGGAGGGGTGGGGAGAGATGGGCCTGCCAGTGGTTGCTCTCTGGTGATGGAACTTGGGTCCATGGAAGGTGAATTTTCCACTGAAACCTTTCTTTTCTCCGCAGTCTTGGGTTTGGGTTTCTCATGCCACCATGAGTGGTAGCGGGAGAAGGCTGTGTGGTACATAGCATCCTGGATGCTGAGGAGGAACATGGTCCAGTGGGTAGGAAATGTGGCAGTTTCACTTGCAGCCTGAATGGCAGCAATCCTTGTGGAATCTACCTCTAGCTTCTCCATAGTGTCAGCCACACGCGACAACAGGCGGCGAGTGGCTCGGTCAAGCATAGAATTGACCCTACTCATGTTCATTTCCGGGAACAATGTCTGGATAGAGATAGACCGATGCCATGAATGACAAGCCACCATAGAATAAAACTGACGATAAACGATCAACTTACACCTCCCGCGGATGCTGGACCATTTGAATTCGAGTTCCCGGAGAAATCGAATTTGCCGTCGTCCCCTCGAAGGAAACACCGGAAGGTCACCGATTTCACTTCCACCCAGCACACGCCTTCAACCACTACAGGTGCTAGGGTCGGGGTCGGGGTCGGGGTCGGGGTCTTCGGGGAAACCGGCGGTTTGAACGCTGACTTCGGGAGCACCGGGAGGGAACGAAGACGATCATCCGGCGGAGGAGATTTCCGTCTCGTCTCTCGGATCGAGATGCAAAACGCAAAGTCCAACTCCGGCACCATGTCCGCCACCGAAGACAGCCGCTGTTTCATCAATGAGATCCGTGAGCTGAATCCCATCTCTCCCACCCATAACGGGGTAGATTCTCCGAAATGGCTACGTGAACTCAGGTCCAAGTGAAAGTCCGGGATGACGCTCGTCGGGTTCACGTTCAGCCGAACCGCCAGGTTGTTACTGATGGCTAGCACGATGTCGTTGTCGTTGTCGTCATCGTCGTGTAACGAATGTTCCGTCAGCATCTTGTGCACCCGCATGGCAAATTTCCGTAGCGGAAACTCGTGAATTTCGTACGGGCTCATCGCTACCAGTCGCTGCAGCTCAGGAAGGTACACCAGTCTGACGGAAGATGTAAACCTCATCACACCATCGCGTTCACTCGACATCCGACCACTCACTTTGGAAACTTCCGATGGTATCTATCTTCGGATAAGACCGTTGATATGAAATTGAAATCTTCCTGCGTAACGTCCTCGAAGACCTGTAACGAGCATCAGCTCCCATCAGCTCCCATTCCCTCTTCACCAGAACAATACTAACTAGTTCGTAATATATTGGACTTTGAATGGCTTTCACGATCGATAGGCAGAAATCTTCATCGGCGCACTCAGTGACGAAAGAACTCGGATTCGTGGTACTGTTAGAACTAATGTTACGTGTCGCCCTCGCGGCGGGAGGTAGACTCGGATGTGGAGGCGAGCCAACTTCAAGTGGCGTGGCCCTGTCCAATGGGGAACCAGAACGAGAAGTACCATCCTTATCCACCACCTCCTTGCCTCGCCCTTTCTCAGGAGCTGATTCCGTAAAAATGGAAGTTTGTGATGAGTTGCTGAACGTTATCCTGCAGTTGTCAGCGTGGCTTGTCGTGGGCGTGGAAAGGGTGCTACAACAAGTGCTGGGGGAAACCATACAAGTCATCTCTAGCCCAGACGGCATCGCTCGCTACAGAATGAATGTAGAACGCAAAGATATTCAGTCGTCGCAGGATACGACTCAGGTGCAAGTCGACTCTTGTAACTCGTCGGAGGGTTCTAAAGGAGATGTAGTATAGTAAAAGAATCATATGCGTGACACCACCGGCAGTTTGATTACGTCAAGCTCCGAAGATGCCGTAAACACTATCACACAACACACTGGCACATAACTGGCCTCAGTGCACAAAATGCATGCCCCGCGCAGCTGATCAGCGCGGTAAGAACACGGACGTGGAAATACAACTCGAAGGTGATGCTTGACATCCACGTCAAGTAGAGGAGCGAGAGGGTGAGAAGCAAGGGACATATCTATCATCTGCTGAGATCTCGACATCGATGAATGCCAGTGGAACTGTGGAATGTGTTACATGGTAGGAATCGACGACCTCTCGTATCGAAGTCACGAATACCAGTGTCCACATGATGGGACTGTTGCACAATGAATGCGAATGTGAATGTGAATGTGAATGTGAATGTCAGCCGCAATCAGCGAGCGATATGAGAACGGTGATGAGTTACGACAAGCTTACCGACAAGCCTGAGTTGCGTGTAGGGAATTCGGATACGGATGGTTGGTTACCGGTGTGTGGTGGAATATAATGATGGAGAAGCAAGTCAACGTTGAATAGGACTAACAGTTCACCGTCGAACATCGAAAGACGATATGTCGAGAGTGCTTTTCAACGGTGGCAGGCCCCGAGAGGCAAGGAGGAACTGAGGACCGAGGAACCATTCGTGAAAAAATAAAAAAATAAAAAAATGCTGCACTGGCACAGCCGTGGTGACTCGTAAGTGATAGGCCAGAGCCGCAAAGGAACAAAAAAATGTTACCTGACAGGACGGGACGGTTGTCGAGGAGCGATTACCGGTTATTGGGTGAGCTTGAGCTAATACAAGCCTAGGCTCGGAGTCATTACCTAAGCTGAGTTGGGACCGTGCTAAAAATTAGTCTAGTCCCGTGTGGGGCTGGGCTCAGTGTTTCCATATGGTGGGTTGTTGCCATCTAATTTAGTGCCTCTCGATCGGTCGTGGGTATGTGTATTATACAGTGGAGGGGTTTCCCACGTGTTTCGCACTGAATGCCGACGTCTAGTGTCTGAGGCGGTGAACGCACTGATAACTATGGATGGGTCAAAAGACGCTTGGTAGGTCCTGAAATCCGATTCAATGATCGCATGCGTGTGGACGTGGCTCATTCGGAACACTAGGAGGAAGGGAATACGAATTCGAATGCGAATGTGAATGCCGCGCCGTCCATGGCCGCTGATGTGATCACCCGGTATCGTTCAGATGGTGATTCCGGGAATTCTGTTTTCAGGCGATTGCTATTTTATAACATGCACGGATTTTACCCCTCAGGGATAACGACTTTCTCAGCCGTCGTCGGGACGGTTTGTTTTACTCGCCGTTTGAACAACAGATCAACTCTATACTCCTCGTCGTATTTGTCCGTCTCATGATGAACCACCCAGAAGCCCAACACTGCAAGCAGGTAGAAATAGATCGTGTGGTCGGGCGGTCCATATAGTGACTCAGTGGGTGACGAGGACTAGGACTTGTCTCGTTGGTGCTCGACCAGTACTCGATGATTGCAGTTGAAGTAGCGGTGATGGAAGACGTGGAGGGTGGGATGGTGGTGTCCCTACAGTAGACGTGAAATTCGTAATTCATATTACGGAGACGGGAGTCCCGATGGAGTTTGGAGTTTGGCATCGGTCGAAGACAAATTTGAAATCGAGCGCGGCGGTCCGTATTTGCGGCTATGCGTAGGTTTGCACCGAAGTTCCCTGGAACGGGGTTGCCCGGGTGTGTTCAATCCCGGGCCGGGCGTGAGAAAAACTAAAATAACTTGAATGCGTGATTCGTCGCTGCATCGTTGGAAAGATAGCTGAGGTAGCCTGGACCTTACGTCTCTCGTTTCCACCAGTATCTCTCCGTCATTTAAAATGTCTGCGCTCGCCGCGTTCAATGACTTTTTTTCGTCTGATTGGTATGTGACAATATTTGAGCGTACGCTGTTTCCGTGTAAAACCGAAGAGGAGATAAAGAAGTGGGAAGAAAAGGTCACTTCACTGTTTATTCTAGACAGTTCTGCAGTAAGATATCATTCTGTGTATGTGTTCTGAAGCAGGGTATGTTGACTCAGGCAGATCTCCTTGGGGCTACGATATCTGGGGGAACATGGGACCCTGGACCAGGATATCAGCCCTGAGCGGCAGGCCTTGATCATATGCCGGAACATTTGGCTGGAGACTTTGAGCCTGCCACGGGAAGCGTATGGTGGGCGTGATAGCCTAGAAAGCGTGCAGCTGGGAGCGGCCGCAGCACTTGGGGTAAGGGCCGCTTTGTTGAACATTCAGTGCACTTTACATTGATGATGATAATTCCCCTTGAAGCACACAGCAAGGGAAAGCCCGTACGTGATGGACTGCACCGATCATTTCGACGATGCGGGGCTCGACCTAGGAGGTGCCCAAGGACCCGGACTGACTTCGCGGAATGGCTCGGAGTGGTTCGGCAGAGTAGAAAATGACCCTCACGGCCTTGTCTTGCGATGGGCGGATGCGTTCAATAAATTCTTTTTAGAGAATCCATGCGAGGTGAGTAAGCCTTTCCAGGATGCAATATCTACCCGCATTTACCGAATTCCGACCGTTTTTTTTTTTGTTTTTTTTTGTTTTTTTTTGTTTTTTTTTTTTTGTTTTTTTTTTTTTTTTGCATTTCTGCCGCCCAGGAAACGGAATATGTCGCCATACAGGCTCTCCGTGAGCTGAGAGAAGTGGGAAAGAGAACGAGAATTAAATGTGAATTAAGACGATCCATCCAGGCGAGTCAAAGGCCTGTCCTCCGATCTTTCGGATCTATTCGGTTCCATTTTCAGTCTGAGGAATTCTGATATCCATCTCCATTTATTTCTAGAGTATAGGCCTGGCAAAAATCATCCTTTTTATTTCCAAGCCCTCCATGGAAATTTCCAAGACATCAACCTTTCTAGCTGACAGCTTCAGAAAGTACCAATGGAGGGAGACTCTGTTATCTGGTCTGGCAGGAATCACGGAAGGATTCGTTCTGAAGGAGCCGGAAGATATCTTGGGTGAGATAGAGAAGGTGACGGTCCCGAGGGGCACCAAATCGCATATCCGACCTCGAAAGTTCTTGGAGCTGATCTCCGATGGGAACATGATTCCGATGAGCACCAAACCTCACACGATTTTTTTCCTTTCCTCGGAGCGGAACTTCATCTCTGCATGCTTTGATTGGCTGACATGGTCTATATGCGGTACCCGCGCGATGAAGGTGAGCTCTTTCTTCGTTTGCTCCGTCGGGAGCTCAAGTTCTCCAAAGTTCGAGCCAGGAGACTGCAAGGCGATGTATAACGCCATATGTCGGCTCGACGAGAAATCGTGGTCAAAGTGGGACCTCTCCGCCGAACTGAAGGATATTCTGAGCCTGAGCAAAATGTTGCGGGACGACCGGAAACGTTGGAAGGCCGAGGCCCATGGAAATCGGAACCAGAATCAGAACTGGAACCGGAACGGTGAAGGTCGAGAATGCCAGACTTGTGCAGGCGAGGAAGATTCGCGAAGATGTATTCGGAAAATACTAGTATGCGATGTCGCCTTGAAACACGTACTGGAAAACAAGTTGATAGTTCCAGAGGAGAAGAACGTGATAAGTCCACTGGTACGTCCGAATGTTCCGATGGTCGTGGGAGGTTCGGACGCTCGACCTGTGTCTCTCAGCTGAGTTCTCCGAGTGGAATTTCGGAAAAATGCGTGGCATTCGGAAAGCTCGACCTGGAGAAGCTCAAGTTTGATCAGGATATCTATGATCGCTGCGGTAGGTCCGTCCTGCACTTGATCGACGTCCGCACGGGAGAGGAGGTAGGTTCTAGCCTCGTCGTACGAGTAGGGGACGGTACGGTTCATGCGTCGATATCTATACAGGTCGCCGGCGTCGTTTTCAACTTTCTCGGTCAGGATGAAATTCGGCGAATGGAGGAAAACCAGGCCAAGATAAAGATTCTGACCACCAAACTAAAGCGCCGCACTTCTTTTTCCGATTGGAATTACGGTGAGATGCATCCCCTTGGTTCCCGCCAACCATCAGGAGGACGAGCCGGGGATGGGTATGCCCCTTACCCATCCACTAAGGTCATAACCCGAGAGGACATTCACACCCTCTTCGGGCATGCAGCGGTCCGTTTCCATCCATCATTCGTGTTCCCGAACGGCTGAATATCGTGTCACATCTGACAGGACATCGAGTGTGTGCTTGCAAAGCTGGAGCCACATGCTCCTTCCGTGGTGAAGGAAATGAAGGACCTCGGACGGGAGGCTCATGTACTCGGCCATTATGGAGTCACAGCATACCACTGCTGGAATTACATAGTACCTCAGCATTTTGACAATGATGGTACCTGGACCGTCTCTTATCAATTGCTGAAACATGGTTGTATGGAAGATGAGTTCAACTTTTGCTTCTCACACTGGGGAAAGGTCTTAGAAACCAAGCAAAATTGCATCTGGTCAGTTGTTATCTTCATACTTGTCACTATTTCATTTTCATTTTCCATCATACTTATCTGAAACATGCTCCAGGTGGTTCAGAGGTGACCAGTTACATGGAACCGTAGCCCCTCGTGCTTCCACCTTGCGTCACGGTAATTTTATATCCCAAGGCGTCGGAATAACTCTCCCCAGAAAGAGTTTGTATATGGCCAGAAAGTATTCCCAAGCCCGATGGAGCTGGAAGCCTTTGTGCGACATTTGGGAAGCCCACCTGTAGTATACAATAAACTTATAAATTGTTTCAACTTTTCTCCCCAATACATACGTTCCAAATAGCTTCCAGTTCCGAGCCCTTTTCCAATTCCAGAATTACCCCAGCCTTCCGACTCGTACCGGATTCCTTAGTCTTCGAATTCGTAATTATACCGTGCTTTCACCTTCGGGAGTATTATCATATAAATGCCCTTCATTCGTCACATACCCAGGATACGGTGGGTTCCTAACAGAAGAGAAATTTCGGAAGTGTATATCGACAATTACAAATACCACCCGCCCCTAATTAGCCTTCCTATGCTTCCGATGCTTCCGGAATACCTACGCCGTACCAATCGCTCCATAAATTATAATGCCCCTTTACCCACCCGTTATCACACTTTTTACTCGAGTGCTTTTCCCTGACACTTATCAAGGTAAGAGTGTACCTCGACCACATACTACTAAATATCTTTACTGAACTTCCAAACATGGGACAAAACAACTGAGGTGAGTTGAAACCTTCTTTATACTTACTCTTAGACTAATGTACCGTAGCTCCGCTCTACTCCGGTATCGCTAGCTCTTCTCCACTTCAGACCTCCACATTCGACATATATCGAATGCTGACTTTATCTGAGATGGAGATCGATAGTCCGATCAAATAGCCTCAATGCAAACTTGGATGCATATGTTATGTTAGGTTGATAGGCTGATCAAAATGGAAATAAGGTCGGGATGTCCCATCATCCTTAAATAATAGTTTTTTTTTTCCACGATAACCCCAGTCCCCTCAGCCTCATTCTTCTCGCTCTCAAGGACCCCGAAAGACCACGGGAAAAAGAAAACCCCACTGCCCAGTTTCACATTCTAGAGAATCATGGCAATTACCAGGTGCTCCTTCAGCACAGGAGACCCTCTGACCCAAAAGCTATTATCCAAGATCTTGAGTGCAAAAGGGATCGTCTTGATATGCGGCAAGCCAGCCACCCTAACCTAGAGGAACTGGAAGCATGCATGCTGATGGACTTGCTTATTTTGATGTAGGTGCAGGAATTTCTGTAGAAGCAGGGATACCGGATTTTAGGAGCAAGCAGAAGATATCGGGGGTTCCGGAGCTGGGACAAAGGAAGCTGAAGGACATGTTCCAACTGTCGATGATCACGGTGAGCATGATGGTACATATGGAGGTGGTATACAGGAGCTAAAGTGATGGGTGTGCAGGATGAAAGGCAGAGACCGCTGTTCGGGCGATTCATGGCGAGTCTAGCTCGAGCCACAGAGGAGAGTGAACCTACGGCATTTCATAAGCTGATGAAAAGGCTGGACGAGCGCGGAATGTTGGTACGAGCGTATACGCAGAACATCGACGGCCTGGAGGAGAAAGCGGGGGTATCAACTTACCATCGAACGCGTCCAGAAGAGGTACTCGGACCGTTCCGATGCATTCCTATGCATGGAAGTCTTCGGTACTTGTACTGCCCGTCTTGTCATACGGTGGAGGACGAGAAAGAACACGAGGAAAAACTGATGCAGGGAATATTCCCAGATTGTGGAAATTGCTCCAGAACTCAAGAAACGAGGAGAGAGACAGGTAAACGGGTTCAGGGGGTACCTCGGTTGATTCCGGACGTGGTGCTGTACGATCAGGTACACCCGGATGGGCAGCATATAGGTGAATTTCAGACACAAGACCTCTATGGAGCACGGACGATAGATCTGTTGCTGGTGGTGGGAACGGGAATGCATGTGATAGGAACTCAAAGAATGATCCGGGAGTTCGCACGACGCCTTCGAAAAGATCAAGGGAATTCGGACGATGGACCGTGCGTCATATATCTCAATCTGAACTTCAAGCAACAAAAGAAATGGGAGTCAACGTTCGATGTGTGGGTGGAAGCAGACTGTCAGCTCGTGGCAAATGCATTGCTGCATCAAATGGAAGAGGAAGAGGAAGAGGAAGAGGTAAAAAGGCAAGGACAGAGGCAAAGGAAAAGGAAAAGGAAAATGAAAGTGAAAGTGAAAACCCCAGACCACGAGTGCGGTGACAAGGATGAGGTAGAGTGGCATCTCGGAAAGTAAGATTGATCGGAGACTGACTGGTGACTGGGACTTGATTTATTTCAGGGAATGGAACTCAAAGCAGACTTTGTGTTGGAGAAGACAGAAAAGGTAGAGCAGGACAGTGAAGTATGCTATGAGTGGAAGGCTGACGTCACATGGATGTGAACCGTTATTATTTCAGCTCCTCATGGAGGAAGGCCAGAGCCCAATGACGGAATATGGAGGCACGGGGAAAGAGAAATGGAAATGTTGTTTGGCATGCCATCGACTGCTCAAATTCCACATGCAACGTATGTTGGACATCGTCAAGGAGGATTCGGAGTTGACGGAAGCGATGTATCTGCTGGAATCGGCGATCGATATGCTGAAAGATGGTGGAGGATTGATCGTGGTAGAGTTTCACCTGAGAAGGGTACGGGGATTGGGGAAAGGGGATGGAAGGATGGAGTTGCACTTGGGATTTGTGAGTGACTGTGTACATGTCATGCGTGCGAATATGTGAGATCTGAGAAATGGGGAGCTGGCAGCTGGAAGGATCGGGTTCAGGTGGGGTGACAGGGATGATGTTCAAAACGTGGTATATGAATGAGGGTGGTACAGAATGTATTCTGAGATGGTAAGGTATGTATGACGGTACATAGAGCAGTATGGGGACAATTCAGCCGAAGCATGTTCCGAGTACCGGAAGAGCTTCGGGGGCTGGACTTGTCGGGTTCCCGGGCCGGTGATCCAGTCCAAGTCACCACCGTGCCTACATGCCTCCCTCTTTGGCTATGCGGGATCGTATTGCGCAGCTTATTTGGGGTTATCTCCAGTTGTTATCGAACCGTCCTTACTTGACCCCAACTCTGATATCGATGTATAGTTGCATACTCTGACCGTATTCGATCCTGAGCTCTGAAACCTTATACGACATCGGGCGTGTGGTAGCGAGTGTCCACGAATATGAAACGCATATGGTGCATGAGATGGGAGTGCAACTGGGATATGTATGTACATGGGTGGGTTGCTACCATCTGTACGACTACGAAAGGACATGGACGGACTCAGAGGACCTGAGAAGGGAGTGGTGAGTGTGTGTGAAAAGCAAATGGACGACTGAAGCGGTGAACTATGTACAGGAGAAATGTAGTCTGCTGGCGGCGCGAGGTGGTGAGAGTCCGTGCGACCTAGCCAACCCACCAGCACTCACAGACTCCACTCTAGGAAAGGAATGCAACGAATGACCTTGGATATTATAGTTCTCTGTCTGATTCTCTTGCCTCCTCCTCCTCCTCCTCCTCCTGTCTGAGATCTTCGGCCCTTGGGGGTGGGCGAAGCCTGGGTTGACGACGAAGGCGCGCAAGGACCCTGGGATTGATGGAAATCTTAGGCCCTTCCAAACTGCCTGGAGGCAGGTGTTTCCATGCGGTAGAGTGCATTTTCCTGGTACACCACATACGATCGGATTCAGTATGTGGCATCCAAGCCAAGGACTTGAATTTCGTCCAGAGTTCGGTGCGAACCTGTGTGAGCCTTTGGGGTCGGAGTTGACGAAGGAGATTGAGGTAGGAATGGAAGTAGCGAGATTTTCCGAAGTTCTGGAGAGGGTGGGAGGGAACGGTGGGAGGGAAAAAGCGATTGAAATGTTTGAGCCACTGCTCGTCGGAAGAAATGGTATACTGGATGGCTT
>JBBPQN010000013.1:0-46092 GCA_038092575.1 Boletus subluridellus | reverse complement strand
CTTGCGAGTCGATTAAGGAAGACCCGACCTCTTATCATCATCTCCTCTGCTTTCTCTTTATCGTTAAGTTTGGTGTAGCTTCAGAGAGTCCTGCCAGTGATTGCTCGAGATCGTCTCGCAACAATTTTTACTTTCAAAGTCACATGACCAGATCACATGATGAGTCACCTGACTCTCTTATTCCCTTCACATGTGCAGGCTATGTCATTAGTCACAATGCAACACCTTCAAAGATTCTTTATGGTTAAATGGACATATTTATCCTTTTATGGTTATATTCATTCCCATGTTCATCTCTGTGCTGTGCACTTCTTCTCTTCTCTTCCATTCTGCCACTGCATGTGGTTGCATCATGTCTTTCATTTCTGCTCTTCCATTCTATGGCTATGCATCAACACATGTTATGATCCATGTTCTTAATCTCTGTCACTCCCATATGTAGTCATTCATATTGGTAGATCTGATACAAACATGTACAAACTTATAAATAGTATATACAACCTTGAGACTTCACTGGACATTCTCCAGTTTAGTTCTCTTGGAGTTTCCTCCAGAAGCTTTCAGACTAAGCCCAATTCCTTACATCTATTCTCTCCTCCTTTGATTGATGTTTGTGATGACCTGAAGTACAACTAGTACTTGCTTTTGGGTTGTTTCATATCTTGAGTGGGATGGAGGAATTTCTTTATTGTTCCATCAGCTCAAGGACTGTCTCACAGATATCACAAAGGAAGCATCCAATGTGATTATGGAGATAGACAAGGATGTCATCTCCATGGAAGATGATGAGCAAGATGACTATCTTGCTCAATACAGTACTTTGACTTTGGTAAGGGACCTTTAGCTGTACACCCTTCTTCCCCTCCTCAATCTTATCCCTTTTCCATCATTTTTGATGATGTGGATGTCCATCCTGCTCTCAAACTTGAACTCTCCTATGGTGGTTCACATGCCCACACCCCTCTCTCAGACCAGCATGGTGTTACTTTCACCAGTCCCTCCACCTTCAACCAGGCATTTTAGGATGATGATGAGATATTGATTGATTCCTCATGCAGTGCCTGCTTCTTAGGCCCCCCTGCTGAGACTTGGGATGAGGTTGATCTCAATGAGATCTGGGATAAGGATATTTGGCAAGTTCCTTCTTCCTTTTACACCTCACAGATACTGATGAGTAATTTCCTTTACAACAGAACAACATAGTATTTACATTTTCATCTGTATTAGATAGTGATTTGACTATACTATCTACATTGCTGTTCACATCATGTGATGACTGCATTAGGATGTCCAGTAAAGGAAAGGAACAAGCTCATGAGCACAAACTACCCCATGACATATGGCTATTGGATTCTGGAACTTTTGCTCATTTCACTCATGAAATCAAAGATTTTGTAGAGTATGTATCCTATTCTGAGCCCAGATTTTCACAAACTGCAAATGGAAAGGCTCCTATACTTGGTGAAGGCACTGTTATTGTTGAGTATGAAAGAAATACTGTGTGTTTATCACCTGTGATCTACATGCCACAAAGTGGCATAAAACTTATATATCAATGGGCACGTTACTCAAAGATTGTTGCCTCATCATTAATGCTTGTCCAGGACATATTGACTTTTATAACAAGTGTGCAAAATGAACTGTCTTGTTATTCCATTCACATGGGCATGACACAATTTCTGGTTATATGCACCCACTGTCAAACCACATGTTCATATTACCATGACCTCTGTGGATTATGATCCATTATATTGCCACCTAGGGCATCCTTCTAAGGATGTTATCAAAGCTGCATGAAAACATTTGAAAGACTTCCTGGATGTGGAGATCTCTTTCACTGAAAAGGTCTGTCTAGGATGCCAACTGGCAAACAACCCAATGGGTTATTTTCTCATACTGAGCAAAGGACAACTGCATTGTTTGAGTTGATTTATTCAGATCTCAAATCATTTGAGATAGAATCATACCATAAATATAAATATGCCATAGTCTTTTACAACAATTATACCTCTATGGCATGGGTTACCTGCTTAAGATCAAAGGATCAAACCCTAAAAGCTGGTAAAGTACTATAGGGTGGTGTACACCATATACGGCATTTGTGCCATTGGGTGGTGTGGTGGCAAGTATTGTTTATTCTATGAGGAATCAAGTTGTGGCCTAGCAGGGCAATGTAGTTGAGCTCAGTGTATAAGTCAGAATTTTCCACAAATTCTACTGTGGTACAACTGAGTCAGTCAGTCCAATCCAGTCAGTTCTTACAGCTTTGTTCACTATCAAAACATCCACCTTTGTATACCTGTTTCTACCATCCTTTGCTTGACTATAAATATAAAATGAAACAAACAGATATTTTTTATACTCTGCTTAGTGACAGATTCTGATATTGTCTATATATGCCTGCCCAGAAAAGACTATCAAATGTGGTATATTTTTTTCACTCCAGGACTTCAACCTCTTCCTCTTCCATGCCTTGACATCTGCTTTCCATTTTGAGAGTTGAGCATCATAACATTTTTCAAGGGAACTCTTGAATTTCTAAAGATCTTCTTGATGTTCATTTTATTCAGGAATCACTTTATGATTTTCTAAAAGATAGTTTTACCTGTATGATTTGGTAGGTCTAATTTGTCTCGATGCCCATAAAGTCGGGAATGATAGGCAAAGCTCGAGTTTTACACGCTATGGGTAGCACATAAAACTCTGTTCAATTGCAAAGCTCAAAAATGAACAAGTAAAATAAGGGCGCCGAAACAGTTAAGAACTGTGAGGCGCGAGAGACGCTATTAAGGCTATTAGAAAAAGGGGGGGAAAGGGCAGGGTTTTTTTTTTTTTTTTGTTTACCTTTGGCGATTGGGAAGATGAAGGACAAGCGAACCCAGAAACAAATGCACAGATGCACTATGGAGTGAAAGCGAAGGGGGGGTCATGAACAGAATGACCATGAAAGAGGAGAGTCTGGAGAAGGGTTGGATGCCTGCGTACGTAGCGCTCCCAGGTGGCAGAGTGCCAACGACCAATGGTCTGGATCTGCGAAGGGGGGACACCTGCGGCAGCAAGTGAGGTAGCCCCTCCAGCATGCATGGAATGTCCAGAGAAGGAGGACGGGAGGAAGGAATGCAGGTGAGAGAGAAACCATGAACGGGTGGGCACAGAACCATGGCTCATGAGCCATAGCTGAGGATGTGCAGGGAAAAGGTGGTCCTGAACAGCAAGGTAGGCGAGGAAGGAGGTTACCGGGTGGGAAGGCAAGGTGGAACGCTGAATAATGATTGCACTGCCCTCAAAACGGAATCAGATTTGTTGGTAGGCAAAAGGAAGTGGACAGAGTCACTGCCAGTGCAAACGTTGTGATGAAGGGACAGCTTGAAAGGGTCACGAAGAGAAACAGCGTCAGGGACAACCAGCTGCCCCAGACAAAGCAAGCCAAAGAAACCGACATATAGCTGTGAGAGGAAGAGGAGATCGTTGTAGGCCATCGGACGTGGGAGCTCACAAGCAATGAGGAGCAAGTGATCACGGGTGAGTGCCTCCTTATGGTGAAGCAGAGTGGAGAACCGACGAAAACATCCATGCAGTGTACGGACAACGAGGCGGGACTCGCGACTGCTCTTAACCTCAGGATAATACAGCTCAAGCTGATTGACGATGCCCGATAGATAGGCACGAACAGAGCGGGGTTCAATGTGATGACACATATAAGCGACATACAAGGACAGGGTGTCAGGTGAAGGATCAGTGTCTCGGTGATGGAGGTTGCAGAATTCAAGATAAGAGTTTAGGGCAGACGTGTAAGACTTCGAGGTGGAATGGTCAAGCGCCATGCCGAGGGAAATGGATCGCTCAACAATAAGGTGCTCTGCAGGCCAAGCCTCCTGATGGGGCTACCTGGCCCGAGTGGAGGATAGAATCATTTGCATTCTGCCCCCAGCAACGGACAAGGGGGTGAAAAGAAGTGGATGGAGAGACCTGGGACAAGTCGGAGAGCCTCCATATTTTGCAAGCGTGAAAGATGGTCAGCGACGTTATTTCATGACCCAGGCACATGAAAGACCTGGAAATCTAACTTCCTTGCAAGGAGGACATCCACAACAGCAACGAGCATCCAGTTCATGGCAGGCAGGGCTGTGAACAAGTTAAAGAGCTGGACAGTGTTAAGATTATCTGTGAATACAGCGAGGTGTCCTCCTGACTGAACCTGCTGGGCACCCTCAAGGATGGCAGATGTCACAGTGAGGGCTTCATGGAAGAAAATGGACTTGGAGCTGTCAGCTTGTAAAACACAAGCCTGAAAGGCAAGATTGAACTGGGGAAACCAAAATCCCATTGCAGCAGGGCTGGTGTCACAATAAACTCGAATGGTGGATGTGGGAAGATTGTTGAAATCCCAGCCCTCGGACGAGAGGAAGTAAATCCTGTCCGAGTGGGTGAGGTGATCAGCTGCCCAAAGGAGCTCATGCTTGATATCCCGATTAACCCAAATGGGCACACAATGCTCAAGCTTTCCAGCTGTTTTGCCATAAAGGGCAGCCAGACCGGGGCAAAGCATGGAATAGACATTGAGCGCCCAGTTAAGATGTCCAGCAACATGCTGAAAATTTCTTAAAGGGTGACAAGTACCGTGTTGGGCAAAGTCGCAGAGAGCTGACATGAGGGTCAAACGGGATTCATCAGACATCCGTACTCTCATGAGATTCGGTTCGACCTGAAATCCGATAATGGGAAGTTTATCACCGAACAGCTGTTTCCGCTCCTCATGAGGCAAGTTAACATAGTCCCACAAGAGCAGAAGCTTGACGAGGTTGGAAGGAAGGTGCTTCCCATACTTCTTGTAAAAGAGCATTTCTTGCTTTTATTGAGCTGCAAAGGAGTCATCGACATAAATGAAAAGTAATACGATGAGAAGCTTCACCACAGCAATCCACATCATAAGAGACATGAACGTGTGGGATATCCTCTGAGAGGACCGGCCACCAAAAATGTTTCATTGGTCAACGAATCAACAATTACCCATGGACACGATCTGCTTGATTTGCCACAACAGATGCATGGGCATTTGCCGATATGCTTCGGATACATCAGCCTTCCACAGCAGCAACTCCACATCATCATACTGCTGGCGATAAGCTCTCAATGCTGCTCCAAGGTCTTGGACGTTGTCCAGGGTAACCCCTGCAATGTCCTCCTTCAAGATCATATTGTTGAGTGCATACTGACCTGTGCTGTGATCAGTAACAAGGCAAAGTTTATCGGATCCAGGTTTTGGGACCACGTGAACAGGCATAGAGTACATTCCCAGAAGAAGGTCAGGGCCAAACTCATCTGAAAACCGCCCCTTCTCTTGCTCCTGATGAACTTGGGATTCGATGAACTGACTCTCTTCCTCACTTCTGGATGGTCGATGAGAGTTGTCCCAGGTAAGAGGCCAATCTCCATAGTGGGTGTTGGCGAATGGCCAAAACCCCTCTTGAAGCCCTCGAACGACTGACTGTACAAAGGGCTGATTAGGATGAGACAAGAGGAGAGCTTCAAAGCAGTCAACATTAATGGGAGTTGAGACTTTGAACAGATGAGGGTGAGACTCAATAGTACAAAGGGCCTTCAGGTTTGCAAACTCTTTGGTAGGGGGAGATGGAAGCGGATTGGTGAATTCGGTCCATCAAACAGTGCAACTTTGTGACTCCATGGAAGGGTTCCATACGAAACAGCAGCGAAATGAAGGCCCTTGGGCAATCAACTCATTTAGTTCCTGAGGCAGGGTGGTCGGCCTGCCTGTGGTTCCCCCTACAGTTTCACCTGTCACAGCAGTGCTCATAGACGCAGTCAGCGGCCGCCTTCTCACAGGTCCCTCAATTCCATTTGTGGCAAGGATCCCGCCCCTTAGTGGGATTTGACCTTCCACCAACCTTTCATCCACCTTCAAAGAGGCTTCCTCCAACCCCGGAAGGGGTACCCACCCCAATTGAGGAGAAGTGAATGGTTCGCAAGTCGTCAAAGGTGGTGTAATCAGTGAGGCGAAGGGTCTTTTGGTTTGCAACTCGCAGCCAAGCAGCTCGGTCGAAGTCAATGACTTTGAAATGGTAGAGGGACTGGACTGAGGTGAAAAGCCTTGAAACATAAGTGTTCCAGGCATTGTATTCGTCTTGACGCTGGGGGAAAGCGAACGCTGTGGCTTTGATAGTCTTTCTGAACGCGATGACCCAGTCGCCATGGGATTGGATAGCCCATGAGGCCTTGGGCATTTTGATGGCAAGCTGGAAGAGGTCTCCGACATCCTGGGTCTGCTTGGTCTCGAGACTAGTGGAGTAGTGAGCCCCAAGGACTTTCTCAAGTTCAACAGGGAGCCCTTTGGCAATGTTTGACCATTGGTCAATAGGGAAATCGGGACACCCAGGTGCGAGCATGATCTTCCGGACAACAAAGGTGGGGTCGCTTGCCCAGTTGTTGAGGAGGTCAAGGATTTGTGGGGTCTTGGAAGAGAGGGACTGATGGATGAGAGAACTGGAATCTTCCCATGGGAAAAGGGACTGATCGATTGGTCCTCTACTGCACTTATGTTCAGGCTCCCTTTCCTCTTCCGACTCTGATGGTGACCACTCCCTGATGGCTCTGGACCCATCGTGCAGACTTCGGGACGAATGGCGGGATGGCGCATGAGGTTGAGATTTGGATCCAGGAGATGCCCCCCAAGACGGGATTCTCTGGGTCAGATGGCGAGACGCTTGATTAGAGATGTCGATACTGTCAAGCATTTCAATGTAGGAAGAAAAGGGACTGGCAGGGGACGACCTGGACAGCTGATCTCACTGCAAGGATTCGATGCAGGAGAAGATGTGGAAAATGGCATCGGGTTTGGGAATCTCATTTTGCTTTGGTGAGACCAAACAGAATACAAACCCTTGGCTACAAGTCAGTCTCTGGGTCATGTGATTTGACTCAGGGGCTGCAAGGATATGACAGTTTTAAAACAGGAACATTATTGTAACAGTTGTTGGACTTTTGTAATACTGGGGGTATTTGATATATATTAGTACTTGGTATATCATCCTTTGGCTTTAACCATAGCCTGAACCCTTCTTGGCATGCCTTCAATCAACTTTTGACACTCCTCAACTGGTATCCCCTCCCACACCTCCTGAACCCTCTTCCACAACTGGAGTCATTGTCTTGCTAACAGATAATGTCAGATGGATTGAGACCATAATACTGCAGAGTATTCAGCAGATCATCCTTCAAAATCTGAAGGTAGAGATCCCCATCACTATCAATCTTAGCACCATAGCCAACTCCTTGCCAAGTCATACACCCCCATACCATCACAGAACCTCCTTCAAAATTAATAATATCTTGCACTAGCCTGTCACTAAGCCCCTTACCTGGCTTTTTTCACACCCATTTCTGCCCATCTGACCCTAGGCAATTGATTTTGGTCTCATCAGACCATATGACCATCTTCCAGTCCTCTATAGTCCAATCCTTGTGAGCAACAGCAAAGTCCAAGTGTGTTATGGTTTACTTCTCTACAGTCTATTTATTCACTTTACAACACCTTTTCTTTCTTTTGACTTTAACTTATTTTCACTTTCAAAGTCACATGACCAGATCACATGATGAGTCACCTGACTCTCTTCTTCCCTTCACATGTGCAGGCTATGCCATCAGTCATGGTGAAACACCTTCAAAAGTCATTCATGGTCAAATGGATGCATTTATCCTTTGATAGTTATATTCGCTCCCACA
This sequence comes from Boletus subluridellus, assembly GCA_038092575.1. NCBI lineage: Eukaryota > Fungi > Basidiomycota > Agaricomycetes > Boletales > Boletaceae > Boletus > Boletus subluridellus. The sequence continues at coordinate 38,352 of JBBPQN010000013.1, read as the reverse complement.
TTCATCTCTGTGCTGTGCACTTCCTTTCTTCTCTTCCATTCTGCCACCACATGCAGTTGCATTATGTCTTTCATTTCCATTCTTCCATTCTATGGCTATGCATTAACACATGTTATGACTCATGTTCTTAATCTTCATCACTCCCATATGTGTTATATCAGTAGATCTGATACAAACATGTACAAATCTATGTATAGTATATAAGACCTCAAGACTTCACTGGATATCCTCCAGTTTAGTTCTCTTGGAGTTTTTCCCTCCTTAAAATAATGATGACACTATCAATCCTCATCTCCTTTGAATCACTATAATGGATTTTATACCACAGAAGTGCTCTCACTGGATGATTCTGACCATGCTCCCTAGTATTGACTACAGGAATGCATTAGACTCTTCTTGCCACCTCTGAACCATCATAGTGACCTTAGTGTTACAGAGATGCTCTTATTGATTGGTTTATTCCAACATCTCCCTTCCTGAAGTGATGGTGATGGTGGCAACCTGACCTCATTCCATAAGTCTTTGAGGGTTGTTTCAAAGTGAGCCTTGTGATGCTTAGCAGATAGTAGAGGACATTTGGACTTCACTACAGCCTTCATTCCAGGCTTTTTCAAGTGGTAATGAATGGTGTTAGGGTGGAGAGGCTGGTTAATGACATTGGAGAGTGTTTTGGTCACCTGGACAGCATTCTCTACCTTGTAAGTGGAGATGAGGTGGATAGCATGACAAATATTGATAGGGGAAAGCTTGGCTGGATAACCTCCAACAGACTTTTGAAGGTCAGAATGCTTCTTGGAATGAAGTCTAAATATAGTAGCAGTACTGACACCAGTGCTAGATGCAATTAAGTGAATGGAATGACCAAAATCAAGCTAAGAGAGATCACATGATGATAGTGGTAAAGAGTAAAGAGGTGTGGGAATGTTTTAAGACTCAGATATCATGTTTAAATGTTGTAGATTGTGAGTCTGAGTTGACTGTGATAAAGGCTAATGGCAAGTTCCAAGGGGAAAGGTAGATAAAGTGAAGAAGATGTTGTGAGAAGATAATTGGCAACACAGAGTCTTTTTGTTCAGTTGATTCAATGAGTGTAATAATGGCTGGGTATTTTGTAGCTAAGACAAGGGCTATATATATAGAGTACAAAGGATGGGGAAACAAAGAACAAGTGGCTAGTACAATGTCATCCAGGAGTGAGTGGATACATAGTGATGCACAACAAAGCAATATCAGTTCTAGACTAATAACATTGTTGACATGCATCCTACACATGCCCAATGTTGCATCATCATCAGTCCTTGTTGTTAGTGAGTAGTGTCCATGCAATCCTTACAATGTATATCTGTGTTTGTAGCACCAAACAACAGCAAATCACATCTTGTATGGTTGAGATCCAATATCTTACAGCAAAAGTTCAAAAACTGTTACAATGGTGTTCTTGTTTTAAAACTGTCATATCCTTGCAGCCCCTGAGTCAAATCACATGACCTGGAGACCAATTTGTAGCCAATGGTCTGTACTTTGTTTGGTCTCACCAAAGCAAAGTAAGATTTCCATGGGTGATTGTATGCGCAAAGCACCCTGGTTTGGGGTTAGTTATTGTAATACTGTTTGGAGTCACTGTACATTGAGGTCATACCAACTCACCTACAGTGGGCCTGGCTGTATCCATTGGTATCCTACTAACTTACACTTCACAGGCCTAGCCATATACATTGCTGTCATGTTCACTCATCCTTTGGGCCCTGTTATATATATTGAGGTCATACACACTTACTTACCACAGGCCTGACCATATATATTGAGATCATGTCAACTCACTCTGCTTGGGCCCTACTGTATATATCAACACTATACCAACATATACTTCATGGGCCTGGCCATAACCATCAAGGTCATATCCACTCATCCATAATGGGCCTGATCATTTACATTGGGGTCATATCAATATGTTGAACACATTAGCATACTCTATTAGTATAGATGCTCATACATATGTTGTATGTATTTAGATACAAACTCAACTGAGCTGAGTTCTAATCAACTCTTTACATAAAGCACAATGTTCTATTAAGTGTCACTCAACCAGGTATGTAGTCAGTGCAAGACTCTATCATTACATGCTGGTTTCCACAGGTTATGAGCCCTGCCTGTGCTTTACAGCACAGCTACTCTTGAGACATCCTGTGTGTTTTTCTGCCAAACACTATGTGTTATGATATACAATAATTTCAAACTTTTTAACTTAGCACATTTGTGCACATACTTTACATCTTTCAGACTTCAAAGTCATGTGATGTGCATGTGACCATGGGAAACTACATACTTGTGACCTATGGTCTAGACAAACACGCTGCACACACACCTTATTAATTTCTGTTCATTCTTTCCCAGCATCATCTTCCTTCTCTCACAATGTCTTCTTTTATCTATCTATACATAGTAATCATTCCCACAGACCCTATGGTCCGTGCACACTCCTGTAACCTATATAAACTAGCTGTAGTTGACTGGACTCCCCAGTCTAATCCATTTGTACCTTGTGACCTACGTCCTTGCGAGTGTATTAAGGAAGACCACCTTGTCTCTATTCTTTAATCTCCTCTACTCTTTTATCTTGGGTTTGGTGTAGCCTCAGCAGAGTCCTGCCAGTGTTCGCTCGAGTACTCTCACAACACTATGTCTTGCCTATAATGTCTTATTCTGTGCATTTCTATGTCAAATATAGACTAGAATGTTGGACAATCCTGTGTGAAAAATCACTGGATCACCTTGATGTGCTCTATGCACTCAAGTGTTAAAATGTCACCTGGATTACTGGAATTAGGACTCTGAAATGTTTAGGAATGTGTGAAGTTTTTTCACCATCCATTTCTTTGTTTTTTATTTAGATTGTGGAAAGTACTGACATCCTTCAACCTTTCCAGATACTCTCTATAACTTGCCATGTCCTCCTCTCACTGCAAAGACCTTTTCAAGCTCAAAGGTGCCAACTACAAGTGTTGGGCCAATGAGATGGAATCCTACCTCCACTCCCAGGGCTTCTGGAGCAAGATGCATCATCTCTGCCCTGCCCATGTCACAGACAGCAATGGAAATATCAAAGTTGACAAGACTGAGCTGATCAAAGCTTGAGAAAATGCTGATGACAAGACCCTCAGGTCTATTCATCTCAAACTTGAGACCCATATCACCTCCTGCTTCAATGCCATCCATGCCACCCTGGAGCTTTGGACTGCCCTCAAGGACACCTACACCACCTCCACACTCACCTGCACTTTTGCAGAATTCAAGTCACTCATGGAAGTTACCTTCCCTAAAAACAACTATCCAGCTCCCACTTTTGCAAAGCTGAACTCACAGTTCTCTCAACTTGAGGAGGTGGAGTATGAGATTCCTTCCAAAATCCAGATCATGATTGCTCTTTCAAAGATGCCTTGTTATGCTGATATGCTTACCTCACTTGTCAACCAATCCTCCATTGAAAGCTGTGACCTCAAGAAAATGAAGAAGGCTAATGGCAAATCTCAGGAGGTCCCACCTCCTTCCCTTGCTGAGCTTGAACAGCTTGTCACAACTGCTTGGCAGCAGTTTGCTTCCAAGCATAAGCTGGCCAAGCCTCATGCCAACAAGATCTCTGCTGTCAAGCAAAAGGGGGAGGACCTTCAATTCTTTCAGCAATAGCAGAGTGCTGATTTCTCCAGCAACAAGAAGGATGGCAAGTATTCCCATGAGGGAAATGAAAAACAGGAGAAGCATAAGGCAGCTCATACTGCTGCCAAGGCTACTACCTCCTGCTCCACCTCCTTCACTTTTACTGCCCCCATCATTGTCCCTGCTGGAGCACCTACTTTTTCATCAACCATCAACCCTCATGTCCTTTCATGCATGCCAGGTACTGTCCATTATGGAAAACCACCATTTCCTCACACCATGAATGCCATCTCCCTGGCTCATCAGTTAGATGTTACACCCAGTTGTGAAACTCTTTGCATCTTGGACCCAGTGGCTAACTGCCACCTTGAGTGGGATGGGGGAATTTCTTCATTGTCCTGCCAGCTCCAGGACTGTCTCACTGATGTTGCAGAGGTAGCCTCCAACATGATCATGGAAATAGACAAAGACATTGTCTCCATGGGAGTTAATGAGCAAGACAATTATCCCACTCAATACTCTGACTTTGGTGAGGAACCTTTCATTGTACACCCTCCTTCTCCTCCTCAATCCTATCCTTTCTATGTCATCCATGATAATGCAAATGTCCATTCCACTCTCAAACTCAGATATTCTTATAATGGCTTACATGCCCACACCCCTCTCTCAGACCAGCATGGTATACAGTAACTCCTACTAGTCCCTCCATCTTCAACCAAACCTTTTTGGTTGAAGAAAATAATAAAACACTGATCAGATCCTCATCCAGCACCTGCTTCATGGACCCCCCAGCTAAGACTTGGGATGAGAACAATCTCAATGAGATCTGGGGCAAGGATATTTGGCAAGTTCCTTCTCCCTCTTCACACCTTACAGACACTGATGAGCAATTCTCCCCACCACAGAAAAACATAGTATTTACATGTTCATTTGTATTAGGTAGTGATTGGACTATACATACTACCTACCTTGCTGTTTGCAATATGTGATGACTGCAGTAAGATCTCTGGTAAAGGAAAGGAACAAGCTCATGAGCACAAACTACCTCATGATGTATGGCTATTGGACTCTGGAGCTTTGGTTCATTTCACTCACAAAATCAAATATTTCATAGATTATGTACCCTAACCTGAGCCCAGATTCTTGCAAACTGTGAATGAAAAGGCTCCTATACTTGGTGAAGGCACTGTTGTTGTTAAATATGAAAAAAAAAAAATACTGTGTGCTTATCACCTGTAATCTACATGCCACAATGTGGTATAAAACTCATATCAATGGGCACTTTATTCAAAAATCATTGCCTTACAATCAATGCTTGTAAGTGTGTCAAATGAACTGTTTTATCATTCCATTCACATGGACATGACACAATGTTCTGGCTACATGCACCTACTGTCAAACCACCTGTTCACATTTCTATAACCTCTGTGGATTATGATTTGTTACATTGCTGCCTAGGGCATCCCTGTAAGGATGTTATCAAAGCTGCATGAAAACATTTGAAAGACTTCCTGGATGTACAGATACCTTCCATCAATAAAATCTATCCAGGATGCCAACTTGGCAAACAATCCAACAGGTTTTTTCTGTTACAGATTTCTTTCCTTTTTATCCTTCTAACTACACTCTCACGCATTCATCTTCTCACACATGAGAGGGCTTTGCCCTTATGGCATTAACTATGCAATATGCCACTTTTATGGACAATTTGCTTGATATGGACAAATAACCTTTTCTAGGCAGTTCTCTTGTACTGCTTTGTTATCCCCTCTACCCAGATGGTCTGTGTGCAGTTCCAAGTAGTATAAATACTTTGCCCTTTGTACTATAGTTCCACATCTAGTTCTACGCAATCTATTTGCTAGAGCCTGGTCATTCCACAAGTGATTTAGTCTTTAGATTAGTCATAGTGAGACCCAAGGATTCTCTCCCACTACACTCAAGTGTGTGCTTCAACCAGGTTCTACACATCAGGATAACAAAAGAACTAGATCATTCAGTTTACCTCTGCTATTCAGCACAAGGTCCATTCCTTTATACTTCTTTGTAACTTTTCATGTGCAGCAATAGCTTCTGATCAGGCTTCTCCAAGTATTTCAAATCATTGTTCTAGGGTAGGGAGGAATGCTCTTCCAATTGGAGGATAGGGGCAGGGTTCATATCCCATTATGAGAGAACAGGGTAATTTATTAGTGATGGAATGAACAGCTGCATTATGGGAAAACTCAGCCATGGGGAGGAGTCCTGTCCATTTCTTGGGATGTCCATTGCAGAAAATGCAAAGATAGGTCTCCAGTTATTGGTTGACCCACTTAGTCTCACCATCTGTTTGGGGGTGATAAGCTGTGGAAAGAGCCAGATCATACTTGAGGAGTCTGGCCAGTTTTTGCACAAAGGCAGATGCAAATTGGAGTCCTTGATCAGAGATACATCTGTTATATAATCCAAAGCAATGGAAGACAGTTTTAAAGAAAATAACTGCCACACCTGCAGCATTAGTTGTTTTGAGGCAAGGGGCATAAATTACCCCCTTCATAAGGCCATGGTCAACCATGACCAAGATAGAGTCAAACTCAAGTAAGGGGGGGAGATTTGTGATGAGATCCACAGAAATGGATTGAAAGGGGTAAATTGCCAGGGAGGGTAGTGGGGTAAGGGGAGGGGTGGAGGGGTGAGTGTTAACCTTTTTTGGGCCTGACAAGTGGCACATCCTGAAATGAAGCAGCAGATGAAGGTGGTGAGATCAGGCCACCAATAGTTGTGTTGAAGGGCATTGACCATGTGGAAATAACTGCCATGATTTCCTGTTTCACACTCATGGATTGAGCAAACAAGGTCCTGTTGGGCCAAGTCAGGGACAAAAAGTTTATTTTGGTAGTAAAGGTGGGGGTGGTCATAGGTCCAGTCTGTCCAGGCAGCATGGGGGAAGAGGGAAGAACTGTTAGTGAGAGCTTTGACAGTGTCAAGTACAAGGGGGTCCATAGGGAAGGATGTTGCAATCTTCTCAGTAAGGGAAGCATTAATAGAGTGAATGAAGAGGTTGGGGGAGAGGAGGGTGACATCCTGATTATCAGTGGTAGTGGTGACATTATTCCAGCAAGGAAGAGCATCGGCTGGGCCCATTTGGGTACCAGTAAGATGGTGGAAAGTCAGGTCAAAGTCCTATAAGAAGATTAACCATTGAGCCTGTCTGTGGAATAACTTCCTGGGTTGTTGGAAGTACATCAAATTCTTGTGGTCAGTCAAGATGGTAACAGGATAGGAGGTGCCCAGGAGGTAATGGTACCATTCTTCCAAGGTGTGAATGATGGCAAGTAATTTGCAATCATAGATATCATAGTTTTGCTCAGCTGGGGAGAGGGTCTGAGAGAGGTAGACATAGGGGTAGAGGTCACCATTGGTGTCTTTCTGCATGAGGACAGCTCTGTAGCAGTGAGGGATGTGTCAGTCATGATGAAGAAGGGGGAGAGGACATCCAGGAGGCATAGGACTGGACATTTAGTGAAAGCATCCTTGATGGCAAGGAAGGTGGTTTGTTGGGGGGTTTCCCATTTCCCAGGGGCGTTCTTCTTCATCAGTTCAATAAGAGGGCAACCTAGAGCAGAGAAGTCCAGTATGAACTTCCTATAGAAGTTACAGAACTCTATAAATGATCAGACTGCCTTAATGAATGATGGAGGTTTCCAATCATCAATGGCACTCAGCTTGACCATGTCCATCTTTACTTTGGAACTGGCAATAGAAGGGGAACTTGAAGAGAATGGGGAAAAATTTGAACAAACAGTAGATAAAGGCAAGAGTAAGGGCAAAGACAAGGAAGTAGAGGATTTAAGTTGGATTTTGGAGCTTTCAGATGATTCAGATGTAAAGGCATAATTGCTATTGTGGTATAAATAATCAAAGATATCATTTTTGACTTTATGTATATGTGAAAAGCCCTGGCCTGGGCCTGAGATATGACCAAGCCCAGGCCTGGCCAAGCCAGGCCCTTAACATTGCTAAATTCCATTTCTTTCCATTCCTACTTTCCCCAAGGACACTGCCTTCTATGTCACATGCCTTTTATATGTGACATGTTTCTTATCTCATCATCATGCTTGTGCCTCCCCTAATGTTCTATTTCCTTTTATGGCTCACCTGCCCTCAATGACTCCAGGCAGTATATATATTCAATCTCCACTATAAACTACTCTTTAACTTAAACCTACACAATCATACCAAGTGTTTGGGTTCACTTGCAGCTGGCTCACTTCTTCTCTCACCATCTGCTTTGCTTCTTGATCTTGGCTCTTGTATGAGCCATCTATGGACAACCTGCATAGTGGGCAGGTCATACACTCTCATATTGGGAGAGTGCCTTAGGACAAACCCAATGCCCATTGGTGTTCCATTGTTACTTGGTGTAACAATATCCATACATAAGTGATGACATCACTCCATCAGCACCAGTGGGGGTTACTTATATATTTCCATCATACAATCCAAACATGTAGATATTTCCAGAATTGATGAATGTGATTGATTTTGGCACAGTGTTGTCAAGCTGCTCCATAAACACTGATTGTGGCTGCAAGTTGGCACCAAGTACAAGGACTTGGACAATGTTTTCATGAGTTCCAAGTGCTATCTGACACATTAGTTCAGTAGATGCTGTGTCCCAGGCAACACATGTGATTTGAAGACCAGAGTCCAACCTGTGTGCACATGTCTCCTAAAATTGTTTCTGCCATTCATTGCATATGCCTTATCATGCAAAAATAAAAGCCTCACATGAGTGGGTTTAACCACAAAAAGACAATGTAGCCCATACTCATCCCATAACAAAGTGTTTTGGATAGAGTGTGCTTTGTTTTCATCCATGTTGTACAACTTACAATCTCATGGAAGTCATTTGGAGCTGCCATGGCAAGTTCCTTTCAAGATGCAATGTTTCAGGGTTTAACTCCCTGTGTTCCTAGGCAATGTTAGTTCCAGTGATCATTCAGGTAATGCATGATGCATACCACCAACCATGAGGATGGTTCCATCAATAGACAAGGCAAGTGCATACACTGGGCTGACACTCATGCAGGACACTATCTTTTGATAGCATTTCATCAACTTGGAGAACATTGGCAATGCAATAATAAAACATGGCAAATATTAATATTGTTGATGGATTTCCACTCACATGGTAGTTTATGTACATGATCAGGCTATTGTTTAATTGTGTTTCTCTAGTTTCCTCACTATAATCACTAAAGGTTCCCTTCACTATGGGGGCTGAGACAACAAACTGCTTAATTTGAATGATTTATTGTGTCCCATAACATGCATAAATCTTGCAAGATCAAATCTCACAAGGCAGTGTGTGTATGTTCATGATGTCCACCAGCATCAAGCCTGTCTCATCATTCTATAATAGTCCTGCTTGTGTCATAGAATCATTTAAAAAAGCACTTTACCCAATGACATTACTTGTCAATGAGGTCCTCAATCTGGCTGGCCTGGACACTATGCCTTTAGTCAAAGTTATACCTCCTAATTTCCACCAATCTACTCTTGCTCCAGTATTTTGTCCTGCAGTACACCCAGCCAAGTGTCATGCTAATTGTAGTGCATCTCCACATCCAAAAAAAAATAAGATTCAGCAGGTGACCTCTGTTGCAGCAAGTGAATAGAGTCAGATTACCAGCAGTTCATCCAATGACTCTTCCCATGATGAGTCTACTTTGAGTAGCCTCATAGAGTCAGATGAATCTCAGATACCCAAGCCTCAAGGAGAGCCTGATTGTCCTGGTTGTGGAGGGTACAATCCTGAAACTGTGCTTGACTGGGATCACAAAGTGAGTGTAAAATTCAAGGTGATCCATTTACTCACTGTTACCTCTGTTGGAATGCATGCTAATATGTACCCAGAAACTCATCCATTGTCTCATCAAAGAACATCTAGATACCTCAAAATGTGCTTCATCAGCCCAGAGCTCTACACTTCTCAAAGTTGTTCATAACAAGGTACAAAATCTGAACACTGCATAACTTCCATTGATGACAATCCTCCTTGGCTACAGTTGTGAACATGGTGATGATCTCCAACAGCCTAATCTACTAGCATTCTGCTAACTCTACTGACTATGCACCTAAGAGGATAAGTGATAGTACAGTTTGATACACCTGATTTGACTTCTCCTTAGTTGTACAATAAGATTGTGTTACAAAAACCTATCTGAGTAAACTAAGTGAACTATTACTGAATTCCAGCTAATTCTGGAACATCTCTACATCCTTACAATTTGACATATTTTTGGATTATTGCTCCACAAAGCTACTAACTTCCTATTTAGGATGTGCTTTCAATCAAGCCCTAATCCAACCCCTAAAGCTAGCAATCTTACAAGCTTACAAGTGTTGACTAGTATATCTCTTAATGAGAACCACTCAGCACACAACCTTAATTCCAGACACCACTAAAGGATTCCTCCAAAACTCAATCTATAAATGATTGTTGAGAATTGGTGAACAACCCACATGACTGACTACACTAAGTTTTTCACCAACTCACTTACTGGTGCAAACTCCTATCACATTATACAATCCATCTGCACCTGAGCTATTCTAGCCTTGCTTGGCCCCACACTTTTAATCCACTGTTCTACAGTGTTCTAAATCCTTCTGGTATCTTCCACAAACATTCCCTTGTATTTCCATTAAGTCCTGTGGATACATTACTAGAACCTTCTGTCTTGTTCTTTCACATTCTATCCACTTATTCACTGCAGAGGTGTCATATCCCATATTCTGCTAAGTCCAACCCCAGTCCTCCAGACCAACTCCATCTCTGCACTTATGAACTCCAGTGTGTTCTTGCTCAAGACACATCCCCTGACCCCCAGACCTTGTCTATACTTACAACCTGTACTTATGTACATTCCATTACATCTCCATATCTCTGTATATACTAGTCTTGCTCTCATTTCCCCTCCATACCTGCGCTTCACTTAGGAGCACAGCTCCAGCATTATCTTACCTCTGAACTCTTACTTACAAACCAGCTCCACCTCCATTACTACAGTGACTCCAAAAATCCTTTCCATACTAACCCAGAATGTGGTGCACGAAGCGCACCACCACACAGCGTGGGAATTACGCTTAGCTTTGGTGGGGTTATAAATAGTACATACTCTTGGCTACAATATTGCCCCCTAGGCCATGTGATTTGGTCCACATCCCAGAGAGATATGATCAATTCAAAACAGCAATACCATGGAAAGGGTTTTTTCACTTTTGAAATAACAAGGGTATTTAGATATTATCAGTAGTTGATATAGCCTTCTTTTGCTCTAAGCACTGCCTGAACCATTCTAGGCATGCTTTCAATCAATTTCTGACACTCCTCAACTGGTATCCTATCCCACTCCACTTGAACCCTTTCCCACAATTTATGAATCCCATTGGGGGGATTTTCATGCTCTGCAAGCCTCCTCTTGAGACAACCCCAGAGGTGTTCAATAGGGTTTAGGTCAGGAGACTGTACAGGCCAAACCATAGTGCTGAATTCTTGCTCCTCTAGCCAGTTCTTGACCTTCCTGCAGGTATGCTTGGGGTCATTGTCCTGCTAAAAGATTGTGTCAGGAGGATTGAGACCATAATACTCCAGGGTTTGCTGGAGCTCATCCTTCAAAATCTGAAGGTAGAGGTCCCCATCCATCCTACCATCAATCTTGGTAGCAAATCCAATGCCCTTCCAAGTCATACAGCCACACATTATCAGAGAACCTCCTCCAAACTTGAGGGTTCCATTCACCAACCTATCACTAAGCCCCTCACCTGCCCTTTTCCATGCCCATTTGTGCCCATCTGATCCTTGGTGATTGATTTTAGTCTCATCAGACCATATTACCCTCTTCCAGTCCTCTAGAGTCCAATCCTTATGGGCATAGGCAAAGTCCAAACGAGCTTTGCGATGCCTAGGAGAGAGAAGGGGGTGTTTGGACTTCACCACAGCCTTCATACCAGCTTTCTTCAAGTAAAGGTGAACATTATTGGCAGAGAGGGGTTGGTTGGTGATGGTGGTAAGGGCTTTGGTCACTTGGACAGCATTTTCAGCTTTGCCAGAGGTAATAAGATGTTGGGCATGTTGAATGTTGATGGGGGAAAGCTTGGAAGGATGACCACCAACAGCTTTGGGAAGGGTATAATGCTCTTTGGAGCAAGGTTTGGATATAGCAGAAGGGCTAACACCAGTTTGCTTGGCAATGGCTTCACCAGAGGAGCCAGCATCAAGCAATGAAAGGATGGAGCTTTGTTGAGCAAAAGAGAGGAATCTGACCATGATGGTGGTTGAGAATCAAGAAGTGTGTGAACTTTTTTAAACTCAGACATACTATTTACATGTATATCTTTGTTTGTACTAACAAACAATGGCAAATATTCAATGATTTGACTGAGATCCTAGTCATCAATTCAAAAGTGAAAAAACCCTTTCCATAGTTGTTACAAGTGGTGACACCCCCCCTTTATTTTCCCCTTCATCCTTGATGCTGGACTACCCGGAGTCGTCTCTCTGGGATGACATCATCATGTCTCTTCAGGAGTATGAGTTATCTGACGAAGCCTTTGCAGACTTCCAACCTATCCTGACTTCTTCCGAAGGCACAGCCTTCTTTTGACCCGTCTTCTTCCGACTCCTATTTCTTCCGATTCCTTCCATCCCTGTTTCTCCCGAGGACACTGCCCCATTCCGTCACGTGCTTCTTATACGCGACGCATTTCTTACTTCATCATCACCATAGTGCCTCTCCTAAAGTCCTATTACCTATTTGGTCTCACCTGCCCTAAATGCCTTCAGGCAGTATATATATTTGCACTCCGCCTGTATCTACTCTCTAACTTTAACCTACACAATCTACCGTGTGCTTAGGTTCCCAGCTGGCTCGATCCTCTCGCCGCTGGTCTTGTATCCCTCTCCTCATCGTACTCTTCATCCTCAGGAGAGTATACACTCGACGCTAGTCACGGTGGGACTAGGCGTACATAGAACCTTCCGCAGTTCGGAAGTCAAATGCTAGGAACTTGACACACGTTGGTGTCACTTGTTACACAGTCGTAACAATAGTATTGTTGTTTTGAATTGATCATATCTCTCTAGCATGTGGATCAAATCACATGACCTAGGGGGCAATATTGTAGCTGAGAGTATGTACCACTGATAACTCCACCAACACTAAGCATAATTCCCACACTGTTTGGTGGTGCACTTCATGCACCACAGTCTGGATTAGTATGGAAAGGGTTTTTGGAGTCACTGTATAGTACAATTATAAATAAGTTTGATGGGTTCATTAAAAGGCCCATCACTCATAATATGACAATAGGGTGTGCAGCGAGGAAAAGAGATAGTTTTGGATACCCAATCTATGGTGGGATTATGCCAAGCCAGCCAATCATAGCCAATGATGAGGTGGTGGGTTTCTAGTTTAGAAACGTAGGCTTCCAGGAGCTTGTAGTGGCTGGCAATCCCAATAATCAGTGTTACTGTGTGGGTTACTTGGCCTATTGCTCTGTTAGAGCCGTCAGCATTTTTTACCAAAATAGGGTTAGTGATTCTATAAGTAGGGATACCATAAGAGAGAACGTAGTCCTTGTCAATAAAAGTGTGAGAGGTGCCTGAATCTAGAAGGGACTTAAATGATTGTGATCACCAACTTCCATCTTCATAATTCAGTACACATGTTTCAAGTGACATTTTGCCACCAAATGACAATGTGCTTGTGTAAATGAAAAGAGATGAAGGAGCATTGAGGGATTTATAATTAGGAGAATTTCTTACTTGGCAAACAAGGGAATTAAGCACACTTTGTTTTAATTCTGGTGCCACACTCGAATGAGTCGCCCTTTCTAAATGAGGAAACATATTGCCCAGAAGATTGTCCATAGTACATACAGGGAAATCGAACTCATCAAAGTCAACAAGATCAGTAGATATATTACAGGAAGAAAGAGAAAGTGTTACAACCGTTGTAACAATGGAACACCAACGCATAGTTGGAGTTCGACCTATACTCTGCTCAACTGTGAGACAGAGAATATGATCAACGTCCTAAGTTGATTGCACAAAGATCACCCTCACAAGAGAGACGATGGTGAAGTGAAGGATGAAATGAGAGAGCTGGTGAGGGAAGCAAGCCAGCGGTGAACTCCAAAATACACGGTAGATTGTGTATGTTCAAGTTAAAGAAGTGATACAGGCAGAGACCAAATATAAATACTGCCTGGAGTCATTTAGGGCAGGTGAGTCAGAGTTGGGAAATAACATAAGGGGAGGCACTATTGTGAGTATGAGGTAAGAAACGCATCACATATAAAAGGCACATGATGGAAGGGGGCAGTGTCCTCAGCAGGGAATGGGAGAAAATAGGATCAATATGTATTGGGGAGAACTGGAGCAAGAATAATAGAATCAATAGAAGGCGGTGTCGGGAGGAAACAGATCAGAGAGGCTGTCCTTGAATGTGGTGTCAGACACTGCATATTCCTGCAAGGAAGCAATGATGTTGTCCCAGAGAGACGACCCGGGGTAGTCCAAAGGAATGGTAGGGGAAAAAGATGGGGGGGTATTACCACTCATAACAGAAAGAGAAGAAGAAATGTTATTGTTCAGTCCATGAACACCCTCTTCATTCACAGACTTATTTAATTTAAAGATTGGGCCGCCTTCTGCCTGGCTTCTACTTTGAACTTGTCTCCATAGAAGGCTTCGGCTTCTGCCAAATAGAAGGACAGTGTTGCTGCTTGCTGAGCAACAACTGGGGGAGTGGACGGAATGGAAGCAGTGGTTGGAGGGGAGGAGAGGGGACAACCATGTTGGTGCTGAGCGTGCTGCATGTACGGTTGATAAGGTGCAGCAGGCACATAGGCACCTGTTTCACAATCCCAAAAGTACTGTTGCCATACCTGTGGAGGATGCAGGGCTCGCTTGTTGGGGTTTTGTGAGCAATCAGGCCATATATGGCCAACCTTGTTGCATCTGTAGTAGTGTTCCAGGATTTAGGTCAGGGTTAATTCACACGGGTTAATTCACCCAGGTGGATTTGGGGTGATCCACTGTGAATTTGTACACCCATTGAAAGGGCAGGGTGGATTTGGGTGAATATGGGTGAACTTGACATTACCAAACTTGTCGAGACTTCTCATCGACACAGAGTGACTTCCTTTTTTGACAATGTTAAAGTAGGGATCCACAGTGAAAAATTACGATTACAGTGGGACAGGAGAAGTTGAGGGTTAACGCTCAGCACTCAGTACTTTGGCAGCCCTCCACTTGTTACTCGTAGCCCTTGTGAAATGGATCCCATTTTGAAGACAAAGCTAAATACCCTCAAGAATTATTTATCTAATCTACCAGATACTCTACCTCTCCCTGAGGCCGGGCTCGCAACCTACAACTTCGGATTATTCGACATTTCGGCAGAGGAAATCGAGGACTATGGCGAAGTTGGTGCAGTCAATTGACAACTTGAAATATCATTTGGAACACGACGCGATGGCCCTATCATCTTCACCGAATGGGGTCCTGAACTTGTTGGTGTCGTTGAAGTGCTGAATGCTTACCTTCTCAAAGAGCCGACATCAGCAATCCTACAAAAATGGGTTGATGACCTTACCATCTCTGCTGAGCTTTCATTTGCCACCAACAGGGTTTCCATAAGCATCTCTGTGATTTGCAGTCTACACTTATTCATAAAGTTCACAGCTTCCATCCCTTCCGAAGCCTGAGGTTACCCTGGCGGCCCAAAAGGGCACACGTTGTGTTCAGAAGCTTGATAGCAAAATCCTGGACAACTCACATGACGAGGACTATGAGGACCTACCTGAGTCCGAGGACAACCGGAAAAGCGGAGCCAAGCTCCTTTCCTTGCTTCTTCAAGTTTCAAAACACTGCCGTCTCAAAACGAATCAGTCAGTGGAGCGTGCACGATGTATAGGAAGCAAGGGTTGCCATACCTCCTGGAAATGGCCTCGATATTGACAACGCATCCTCGAGCATGCCTCAAAGTGTGGCTACATTGATGTACAGCTTCGTGAGGCTGCTGAGGACGAGTTAAACAAAAAAGCTATTGGCCCACCTGCAATAGTTCCTGGCACACAAATGATGACCGCAGCGGCATCTCCCCATCCTGCATCCGCACCAGTCACCCAGCCTGTTGGACCTACCAGTGGGAAGAGCGTGCTGAAAGGTTTCCAAACGGAGGGAAGAAAAGTCTTGCAGGACAAGGGGGACTACGCTGTAATGAAATTTTACGTTTGTTGCGGAATCCCTCCAAGCATTGCAGACGCGGACGAGTTCAAGGATATGATATCCATTCTCAATCCAGCCTATCGCCCTCCAAGCTCCACCACGCTGGAGGATAAGCTAATCGCCAATGAAGCCGCCAAAATTAGCCACGCCACACGCACTCACCTCCAAACATGTCGTAACCTCACAATCACGTTTGATGGTGGGAAGATCCGTAAGCCAACATCAGTCTACACGATTCATGTCACTACAGCAGACTGCCGTGCATTCTGTATGGAACTGGACAATGCGTCATTGCTCAGTCATTCGGCAGAGTATATTCTTGAAGCACTTGAGCGGGTAAGCACTTGAACAATTCCAACGAAACATATGACTCATAGGGCCCCAGGTCATCAGCAAAATTGGGCCGTGGAACTTCGGAGCGATGTCCTCAGACAATACAGGAAACACCCAGAAGGCTCGAAAGCTTCTGTGTGAGCGCTTCCCTCACATCCTGAACATGCAAGATGCCTGCCACCTGTTAAATCTTGCTATCAAGGCAATCTGTTTACTTCCACAATTCAAAGAAATCATCAATCGACTCCGCCGCATCCTTTCATTCATGTCCCGATCAGGATATGCCACTGAACACTACAATCACGAACGGTTAAAAATTGGCATCACTCGCGGTCTCGAGGCAATCGGCGACACTCGTTTTGGAACAATCTATTGGGCCGGAAAGTCTGTCCAGCGTGGCCTGCCAGCATTCCAAGCTATCGTGGAAAACGATACTCTGGGAATTGACATCGCAGTGAGTTCAGCCACATCCGCTGTGAAAGACCCTAATTTACACATTCACTTCACTTTACGAAACAGTCATTGAATGATCTCTTCATTCCAGGTGGAATTAGGATGAAGTTTGAGCTGGACTTGGCAAGACTCTTGGTCGTCATCGAACCTTACGCCAAGGCAATTCAATGCTTGGAGGGAGGGCACATAACTGCAGATCAAGTATATTACTACTGGTTAGGTATAACCTCACAGCTGGATGGTCTCTTTCAAAGGAATGAGTACGACTTGAAGGCCAGGACGATCGATGATATCCGCGCCATCACAAACAGCCGTTTTGATGAAATGATTACTGATGCACCTAATGACATTTATATCACAGCCTTCTTCCTCAACCCAGGTGCATGGCGGCATACTAGTAACCAGCGTCAACAGTCTCCGCTCACACAGGATGTCACGCAGAGTATCGTGACATACCGATCTACAAGAAACCCAATCCTCTGGCAATCCCCCCTCTCCGTATCAGACAGAAGGATGGTATCATGACAAGTTCATTCAAGCCCCCTGAAGATATTATCAAACGGGTCGGCCTTAGTTTGCAACGAATGCTGCGCAATGAATATGGCGATACATACGAAAACCCAGCAACCAAGGACAACGCGCGAACAGTTATGGCACAGCGTAACCCCCTGCTAGCAAAGATCCATCCAACTGACGCACTCAAGTTACTCAAGGAGCAATTAAAGGCATATGGGAAGGGAGCTGAACCATTTAACCGGCACTTTCGATCCAATGAAAGCTTGTATTCATGGTGGGAGCAGGTACAAAAGGATGAATTTGGGAATGTTCTCGGCGTGAGCTCACCTTTTTATTCGGCTTGTTGTTTAACTTTCTGACCTTGTTGCAGGTGTTGGGCATGAAAATATTTGCTGCTGTCCCTATTTCGATGACGGACGAACGAACAATGTCAATGATAACGTGGCTCAATAGTCCACGGCGGAACAGACAGGACCTCGAAACGCTACAAGATCACATCAAGATTAGACAATGGCATCGTGCAGGACCTGGCGCAAAGGTACGTAACATCCTATTTATCGTTACTACACTAAGGCTACTATAACAGAATGAAAACATCGGGCACAAGCCAATGTTGAAGTGGCGGGAAGTTGAGTCGACATTAGGAAAACGAGCCAACTCTCAAGTCGTTGACAAGTCTCTGCCTCCCGCTGGCCGTGCTGCTCCAAGACCTCGTTTGGAGTGCTTAGACAGTGAGCTGGGTGGTGGAGCGTGTGCAGGAAAAGCTGCACCATGGCATGTAGTAGATGCTGAAATTGAGGATGGGAATGACTGGTTGGATGAGCCACACCAACTGGATCCTGCCGCTGTTGGTGTGGAGCGTCACACATTCACGTTGGGCAGCCGCGACAACATCGACTTGAGCTCATCCTACCTGCGCAACATCCTTAGTGATACTGATATATTCCAGACTCGTGCAGAAACTGCCAGCACATCCGGAAATGAGCCCACAAGTGGTTCTAGTAGTGCTACGAAGCCACCACCAGCCAGCACAGACTGGGATTCTTGGGAATAGGGCGAGATTCACTCAGATTGACAGTGAATTTCAGTGAAATTACTCATATTCACTCTGTTAATTAACGTAGAATAGAGTATCGTGAATTAGCGTTGATCTACGAAGGTGAATATGACCTGATGGCCAGCCATGGTGAATTAGCATAGGTGAATTTGACCCAATTCCAAATTCCCGGAACACTAATCTGTAGCAAGTATGGGCATCAGGCTGAGAGGGGAGAGCCTGTTGGGCATCTATCTCCATCAGGGCTCCTCTACCTGGCTGTGTACCAGTGGGAGTGAAACAGGAGTGGTTACCCAGAGAAGGTCGTGGTGGGGGTGGATAATATGGTTGGCCATAAGGCCACAGAGGATGGGGTGCAAAGCGGGGCTGATATGAAGAAGAGGAGAGGTGTGTAGGAGGACCTCTCTCAATTGCAATCTGTTCAAAATTCCTACCAATTGCTCGGTAGTTGTTGCAGAGCTCAATATAGTCATCAGTTTCCTTGCCCATCATCTTTGCTTGGTAATAGATGCGGTAGTTGACAGCTTTCTTAAGGAGTTCAAGTGCAAAATCAACTCCTATGTCTGCTTCCTTGACCAGGACAACAAATTCCTGGATGAACAAATCTATGGGTCTGGACTCTTGCCATAAGGCTTGAAGCTTCTTGAGGCTTTCATGGGCTAGTACCTCAATCTGGAAGTACTCCTTTATTTCAATCTGGAGATCGGCCCATTTTGGCCAAGCCACAATGCCTTTCGGTGATGTAATGGTTGATCCCGCTGCGATTGGGATTTCTTCTTCTTCATTTTCCAGGTATCATTCTAGTGTGATTTGGGCAAAGCCCTCTGCCTTCTTCTCAAATCAAGACAAGACTGCAACCATGTGGATGCAGTTGTCCTTCCAATCTTGTGCATCGACCCAGAGTCAAAGCTTAATCCACCAGGCACAAAATTTGGAGTGATCGCCATCCCAATTTCCAGGGTCAATGATTTTGTTAGAGATACTTGAGCACTCCTTGCTCAAGGTGAGCGCATCAAGGTGGTTGGTGAGATCATCAATGTCAACAGACATTATTGTTTAATGTGATGAGGGGGAATGATGGTGTTGGAGAAAGAAAGAGTCCAAAAAGTTGTTGTTGTTTCTTCTGTTATGTTGTAGTTGTACATAGCAAAGAAGGGCGTGTTGGGCTTTGGAAGTTCTTTCGAAGTAAGGGATGGAAGGTTTCTTTGGTGGGGGGGGAAGAGGAGTAGGAAGTGTTTGAACCAGTCAGGGTTGTTGCACTATTCAGTTTGTGCAAACACGAGCCAGCTTAATCCTTACTGCAAGGTATCTTACAATCAAGCTTGAGGGATGCAGCAAGTAGTAGATCTGAAAAATAAACTTTTGACCGGAGGTAGTACCTTCTTCTCCATAAGGTCTCATAATGGGTTCTCTGGTGTCCACAAAGCCCAGGAACAAAGCTACACATATACTAGGTAAAAAAACTGTTGACTAACACTCTACCTCCTCAATCACTTGAGAGACTAATGAAACAAGATAAGCTCGGCCACAGACTGCATGATGGCAGTGGTTCCTGTGTCACTCTACGCAAACAAGACATGACCCTTGCACTGGTATCACTTCAAGGGAGGGACTGAGAAGGTTCTATAGTAGCACGACAAAAGCTTGAGGTACTGCCCCACATTCTAAAGTGGCGAACATAAAGAAATAGAAACTGGAAAACACCAGTGGGTACTCCTTAGTCCAAGAGTCCGGGCAGTGTATATAGTCTAATCCAAGTGTTGTGAGAAGGCTCAAACAAACACTGGCAGGACTTGACAAGCTACACCAAACTAGTACACAGCAGTTTAGAAGAGAGGAGATAAAGAGGTGAGGATAAATGTCTTCCTTAATTCAGCCGCAAGGACGTAGGTCACAGCAAACAAATGGATTAGACTGGGGAGTCCAGTGGAGTACAGCTACTTTATATATGTTACATGTGTGTGCATGGACCATAGAGTTCATGGGAAAGACTACTGAGTATAGTTAGATGAAAGAAGTGTTCATGAGAGAAGAAGAATGATGCTGGGAGAGAAAGAACAGAAATTAATAAGGTGTGTATGCAGTGTGTTGGTCTAGATCATAGGTCATGTGTAGTTTCCCATGATCACGTGCACATCATGTGACTTCGAAGTCTGAAGGGTTGTAAAGTAAGTGTGTTGTAGTACTAAGTTAAAAAGTTTGAAAATATTGTGTATCATAACACTCAGTCTTGGAAGTAGGGGAAAACTCCAAGAGAACTAAACTGGATGACATCCAGTGAAGTCTCGAGGTTTATATACTATTCATATTGTTTGTACATGTTTGTATCAGATCTACCAATACAAATATATATAGACATATAGGAATGACAGAGATTAAAGACATGAGTCATAACATGTGTTGATGCATAGCCATAGAATGGAAGAGCGGAAATGAAAGACATGATGCAACTGCATGCAGTGACAGAATGGAAAGGAAGAAAAGAAGTGCACAGCACAGAGATGAATGTGAGAAAGAATATAATCATAAAAGGATAAATGTGTCTGTTAGAGTCATGAGAACTCAGAGTGTGTCATGATGACTGATGGCATAGCCTGCATCTAGAAGTCAAATGGTAAATGAGTCATGTGACTTTGAAAAGAAAATAAGTTAAAGTCAAAAGAAAGAAAGTCATTCATATGAGTTGAGTTAAATAGACATTGGAGAAGCAAACCATAACACTACCCCCTCTTTAAAGATCAATTTCCAGGTGATCAAAGGGAGTTTGCTTCTTTGAAAGCAATGTCAACAGCTCCAGTCATTTTTCAAATAGTAAAAGGAAATCTGCAGGGTCTATGGTAAGAGCACATGGGGCAGATGGGTGGAACCTGTGAAAGTCCTGTATGGCTCCTCCAGCATTAGCAAGATTCTCTCTTGGCTCCCAGGTATGATCTGTTTCATTGTATCCCTGCCAATATACCAAGTACTCCAGTTTTTTTTTTGTTTTTATAGCATGAGTCAACAATAAATTCCACCTTCCATTCATTGTCACAATCTTCTGTGATTGTTACTGGTCCCAGGCAGTTTATGGGTTGGCTGTCTAACCATTTGTGATAAGGTTTAACCTGTGAGACATTGACAATGGGGTGGATTTGCATAGAATGAGAAAGATGCAGTTCGACTGCATTTGGCACTAGGCTGATGATTTCATAAGGGCCAAGCCATCACTCAGATAGCTTGTGGGATGCTCATGTGAGCCATAGGTTTTGCAAGAGAGCCAGACTTGCTGGCCAATAACATAATCAGGGGCTGAAGAGTGATGCTTGTCTGCATTGGTTTTCATGTGCTCTTGTGCATTTTCTAAATTTGTTTTTGCATCCTTTATGGCATCTGCCATGCTGCTAGCAAATGTCTTAGCTGCTGGTGCCTCATCTGACATAATGGGTTCTATTTCCATATGTGGCATGTAAGATCATATGAGCTCGAAAGGTGACTTCTTAGTTGAGGAATGCGTTTTTGAGGTTATAGAGAATTGTGCAATGGCAAGCCAATCACTTCATGTGTCATGCTTTTTGAAGCAGAACATGCAAAGGAATTTCATAACTTCTTTGTTTATGATCTCAGATTGTCCATTGGTCTGTGGATGGAAAGAAGTGGAAGTTTTGTGGAAATATTTAGGGATTTATTTATTTCTTGCATAACTTGTGAAGCAAATTGTGGACCACAGTCTGAGGTGATGGAATGGGGAAGACCATGGTGCTTCCACATGTGGGAAAGGAATAACCTAGCTGTACCAATGGCTGAACATTTTTCTGTGCATGGAATCAATTCTACTTCTTTTGATACTTGATCAATGACTGTGAGAATGGCATCATAACTGTGGAAATCAGGGAGACTGGTAATGAAATTGGCCATGATATCTTGCCATGGGGTTTCAGGGATAGGAAGAGGCCATAAGAGGCCAGCTGGGACCATGTTGCCTGATTTGAATCTTTGGCATGTGTTGCATCAAGCAATGTATTCTTTTATGATAGTAACCATTCCAGGCCACCAATAATTACATCGAAGAAGTTCCACAGTTTTCTCATAACTGGGATGTCCTGCAACTGGTGCATCATGGTGTTTTTCAATGATCTCCATGCAGAGAATTGCTTTGTCAGGTATGTATAAACTTCCAAATTTGTTGTATAGACAGCTGTGATTGTTATGATATACTATATTTTTAAACTTTTTAACTTAGCACATTCACGCATTACTTTACAATCCTTCAGACTTTGAAGTCACGTGATGTGCACGTGACTGTGGGAAACTACACGTGACCTATGGTCTAGACAAATACGCTGCACACACGCCTTATTAATTTCTGCTTCTTTCTTCCCATCATCATTCTTCTTCTCTCATGAACACTTCTTTCATCTATCTATATCTAGTAGTCTTTCCCATGGACCCTATGGTCCATGCGCCAACCTGTAACTTATATAAACTAGCTGTAGTCGACTGGACTCCCCAGTCTAATCCATTTGTTCGCTGCGACCTACGTCCTTGTGGCTGAATTAAGGAAGACATCTCCTCTTATCTTCAACCTCTGCTTTCTCTTTTATCTTGGGTTTAAGTGTAGCCCCATCGAGTCTCTGCCAGTGATTATTCGAGCTCGTCTCATAACAGTGATGTTCTGAGAGCATCTGGTTTTGTCATAGTATGACCTGGTTTATAGTGCCAGGTTGTATTGAAACAGGAAAGGTATATAGTCCAATGCACTTGGTGTTGGTTGAGGTCTTGTTATGTCATGAACTACTGAAGGTTCTGGTGGTCATTCCATATTTCAAATTGGTGTCTGGACCCTTCAAGATAATGGTGCCATTGTTCCAGTGCTTGCATTACTGAAAGCTTTCCCTTATCTGTGATCAGGTAAGTATGTTCTTGTGGCATCATGGCATGAGAAGAGAAGGCAACAGGGTGCCAGACGTTTTTTTTTCTATAGATAAGACAGTGTCTGTAGTGAAGTCTGATGCATCACATTCTAGGCAGAATTAGCAATCAATGTTGGAAAAAGCAAGGATGGGAGCAGTGGTAAAGTGTTTCTCAAGTGTGTCAAACACTGTCTGTTGGACTTCATTCCAGATGAAAGATTCATCCTTCTTCATGAGATCATGTAATGGTCTGGCCACCATTGTGTAATCCTTGATGAATCTCCAATAGAAGTTTGCTAAGCCCAGGAAGCTCTGAACTTGTTTCACTGTCTTTGGTTCTGGCCATTCAATAATAGCTTTGACCTTTTCCTGATCCATCTTGATACCATCTTTGCCTACAATCATGCCTAGGAAGTCTACTTTGTCAGTGGAGAAAGTGCATTTTTCAGGTTTGACAAATAGGTCATTTTCTTCAAGTCTTCTCAGGACTTCCAACATGATCTTGTCATGTTCCTCTTGGTTGTCCATTTTTATAAAGATCATTAGGTCATTGATGTAGACAACCACAACACCATCCATATCAGTGAAGATCTCATTTATCATCGCTTGGAAGGTGGCAGGGGAGTTGCACAAGCCAAAATACATAATGAGGGGTTTGAAGGTGCTTTTAAAGCATACAAAAGTGGCCTTCCACTCATCTCCTTCTTTGATTTGGACATTGTTGTATCCCCACCATAGATCCATTTTTGTAAATTTCCTTGCATCTTGGAGCTTGTCAACAAGCTGCATGATAAGGGGAAGTGGGTAGTTATTTGTAACCATGTGTTCATTGAGATAATGGTAGTCTTGGACCATCCATTCCTTTCCATCCTTCTTAGGTATCAAGAACACCAGTGACATCTGAGGGCATTTTAATGGCTGGATATAGCCCTTTTCCAGTTGGTCATCTAGGAATGCAGTGATTTCATCTTGCTCTGTCATGGATAAAGGAATGATGCATCCCTTCTTAGGTTTAAAAGATTATTTTAAATCGATAGCATGATCCCATGGATTCCTAATGGGCATATACTTTGATTCCCTTTTCTGACATATTTTAAGGAATTTGTGATATTGTCTGGAAACAAGTTCTGCAGGAGTTTTCTCAAGTTTTTGGGTTGTTTGTGCCTCAAGCGCAGATATAGTATTATGAATGGTATATTGGATGTCATACTCTGCTTTTTCAATTTTGGCAATGAAGGTGGATCTGTCCTGCAGCATGAGGCAGTGTCTAGGGCAATGTGTTGTCTTGACAGTGCCAATAGTCCAGTCAATTTCAGGGTTGTGGCATTTGAGCCAGGAATAGCCAAGTATGAAAGAGTTTTTTCTGAGGTCTGTGACTTCTGCTGAAACTTTTTCATGGTGACCCTGGAATTTGACAATAATCTCCACTGCATGGATAATGCTACCAGCAGAGTTCTTGGTGCCATCAATGTTAAATACAGGAATAGGGTTGTGTAGGCGTGTCAGTGGGATCTGGTTCTTTTCAGCCCACATTTTGTTGATAAACATGATGTGAGCTCCTGAGTCTGGCAGGGCTTTAGTTGGCATATAGTTTTTCTTTTGCAACTGAGGTACAATCTTAATGTCTAGCATTATTTCTCTGGTTAGTTTGATGCTTCACATGAAGACATCATCTGGGATTTCTGAACAAATATTTTTTTGGTTTTTTGTAGGGGAATTAAGCGGCAATGTTACATCCTGCCTGAGCTCACTATTACAGATATGTATGCTTTTTGCCCATATCTTTTTCCTCTCATGCAATCTAAAGATGAGTCATGTGACTGCACAGCCACCTTAATCTCCATCAGCACTGCCATGCACTACCTCCTTAATCTCTGCTTGTATCAACAGATACAACCCTCACTCATTTCTGCCAGTATTAACAGATACTGTCTCCATCAAGTCACAAGGACTCATCCCTTCATTTCCACCTGTTCCTAGTCACAATGACTATGAACCATGTCATGTACCAATGGATACTGAGCTCATATGAATGGGCTACATCCAAGGCTATATCTCAGAGTCATGATGACTCCTTACATTAAGGGACTACATGCAAGGCTATGCTCATAGGAGTTATCCTTTAATATCCAATGCACCCAATACATGTACATAGGTACATACAAGACTAAACTCCTGTAGAGTATATAAACCCACAATGCAGCTCCCAAGAACTTCAGTCAAGTTCTTGCTGGAATTCCCTCTCAAAGGTTTCCTCCCACAAGCTCTGCTTGGCTCTAAGTCAGTATTGAGTGTAGAGCTTCCCAAGTCTTTCTTAGATCTTGAGGTCACTAACACTCACTAAGAGGCCCCCCTGACGGTGAATTGAAAGAAGAATGTATAGTTTTTGGATCTTCAGAATTGTCGACTTCTACAATTTCATCCTCTGACAGTATTGCACATCTATTGGTGGGAGAAGCTGGAGTACACCCAGATACATGCAACAGCTCTGGTCTTTTCCCTTTTTGGCTGCCAGAGCCTTGTAATATTTGAACCAGGCACATGCTTCATTCAAGTTCATTCCTTTGATGGACCATGACCAGTCCTTCTTGTTATGATATACTATATTTTCAAACTTTTTTAACTTAGCGCATTTGCACATCTACTTTACATTCTTCAGAGTTTGAAGTCACGTGATGTGCACGTGACCATGGGAAACTACACGTGACCTATGGTCTAGACAAACACGTTGCACACACGCCTTATTAATTTCCATTCTTTTCTTCTCATCATCATCTTTCTTCTCTCACAATGTCTTCTTTCATCTATCTATATCAAGTAATCTTTCCCATGGACCCTATGGTCCATGCGCACTCCTGTAACATATATAAAGTAGCTGTACTTGACTGGACTCCCCAGTCTAATCCATTTGTGCCTTGCGACCTACGTCCTTGCGAGTGCATTAAGGAAGACAATGTATCGCCTCTACTCTTTTTCTCCTCCATTTGTACCTCTTTTGGTTTGGTGTAGCCTCAATGAGTCCCTGCCAGTGTTTGCTCGAGCGCGCTCACAACACTTGGATTAGACTTATACACTGCCCAGGCTCTTGGGCTAAGGAGTACCCACCGGAGTTTTCCGTTTTTCATTTCTTTACATTCACACCTTTAGAATGTGGGGCAGTACCCCAAGCTTTTGTCTTGTTAGATTAGAAACCTTCTCAGTCCCTCCATTGAGGTGATAGCCGTGCAAGGGTCATGCCTTGTTTGCAAAGAGCAATATGGGAACCACTGTTGTCGTGCAGCCCGTAGCCAAGCTTATATTTCTGTGTTAGTCCCTCAAGTGATTGGGGAGGTAGAGCGTCAGTTTTTAGCTTTTTATGATAGTATATGTATTGTTTTGTTCCTGGGCTTTGCAGACCCCAGAGAACCTGTTACGAGACTAGGAGAAGAAGAAGATATTACCTCCGGTCAAAGGTTTATTTTTTCAGATCTACTACTTGCCGCATCCCTCAAGCTTGGTTGAAAGATACCTTGCAGTAAGGATTAAGCTGGCTCACATTCACACGAATCAAGTAGTGCAACAACCCCAACCGGTACAACCTCCTACTGCTCCAGTAGCTCCTCTTCCTGTTCCTTCCCCCCCAAAGAAGCAAATCCCTTATACCGAAAGATACTCCGATGCCCAACTCGCACTCTTCCGTTATGTACAGCTTCAACATAACAGGCATCACAACAATTACTTCTCAGATTTCTTTTTCCTCCAACACCATTGTCCCTCCTCCTCACATTAAAACATGTTGTCCATTGATATCGACAATCTTGTCAACTGCCTTGATGCACTCACCTTGAGCAAGGAGCACTCAAATATATCAAAGAAAATTGTTGACCCCGGAAACTGGGATGGCGATCGCTCAAAGTTTTGTGCCTGGTGGATTAAGCTTTGACTCTGGGTCAATGCACAGGATTGGAAGGACAACCACGTCCGCACGGTTGCAGTCCTGTCTCAATTCAAGAAGAAGGCTGAGGGCTTTGCCCAGATCACACTAGAACGATACTTGGAAGAAGAAGAAACCAAGATCCCAATAGCAGCAGGATCCACAGTAACCGCACCGAAAGGCATTGTAGCTTGGCCCAAGTGGCCCAATCTTCAGATTGAAATAAAGGAGTACTTCCAGATTGAGGTACTGGCTCATGAGAGCCTCAAAAAGCTGCAAGCCTTACAGCAAGGGTCTAGGCCCATAGATTTGTTCATCCAAGAGTTCGTTGTCCTGGTAAAGGAAGCAGATATCAGAGTGGACTTCGCTCTCGAACTGGTTAAGAAAGCCATTGATTACCACATCTACTATCAAGCAAAGATGATGGGCAAGGAATCCGACGATTATCTTGAGCTCTGTGGAAACTACTGAGCAATCAGTAGGAACTTTGAACAGATCACAATAGAACGCGGTCCGCCCTCTCATCCCACCCCTTCTTCATATCGCCCCCAGTTCGTTCCTCATCCTCCGCGGCCTTATGGCCAACGATATTATCCACCCCTGCCATGACCTCCTCCGGGTAACCATTCCCATTTCACTCCCACTGGTACACAGCCAGGTAGAGGAGCCCTATTGGAGATAGATGCCCAGCAGGCTCTCCCATCTCAGCCCGATACCCATACTTGTTACGAATGCAACAAGGTTGGCCACATATGGCCTGATTGCTCGCAGAACCCCAACAAGCGAGCCCCGCGTCTGCCGCAGATACGGCAACAGTATCTTTGGGATTATGAGACAGGTGCTTTTGTGCCTGCTGCACCTTACCAGCCACCCATGCAGCACGCCCAGCACACGTATGGTCATCCCCTCCCCCCTCCTCCAACCGCCGCTCCCGTCCTGTCTGCTCCCCTGGTTGTCGCTCAACAAGCGGCAATGCCGTCCTTTTATTTGGCAGAAGCCAAAGCTTACTACAGAGATAAATTTGAAGTAGAAGCAAGACAAAAGATGGCCTCTTCTTTAAATTAAATAAGTCTGTGAACGATGAGGGTGTTCATGGACTGGACAATACCGTCTCTTCTGTTTCTCTTTCTTCTTGTAATATCTCTACTGATCTCGTGGACTGCGATGAGTCTGATTTTCCTGTATGTACTTTGGACAATCTTCTTGGCAATATTATTCCCCATTCCGAAAGAGCAACTCAACAAAGCGTGAGCGTGGCGCCGGAATTAAAACCAAGCATGCTTAATTCTCTTGTTCGCCAAGTAAGAAATTCTCCTAATTATAAATCCCTCAATTCTCCTTCATCTATTTCTATTCGCACAAGCACATTGTCATTCAGTGGCGAAATGTCACTTGAGACACGTGTACTGAATTATGAAGATGGAAGTTGGCGATCACAATCGTTTAAGTCCCGTCTAGATTCAGGCGCATCTCACACTTTTATTGACAAGGACTACGTTCTCTCTCATGGTATCCCTACTTATAAAATTGCTAACCCTATTTCGGTGAAAAATGCTGATGGCTCTAACGGAGCAATAGGCCAAGTAACCCACACTGTCACGTTAATTATTGGGATTGCCGGCCACTACGAGGTCCTGGAAGCCTATGTTTCTAAATTAGGAACCCACCGCCTCATCGTCGGCTATGATTGGCTGGCTCGGCATAATCCCACTATAGATTGGGTTTCTAAAACTATTTCTTTCCTTTGATGCACACCCTACGGCTGTTTTATGGGTGATGGACCTTTTAACAAACCTATCAAACTTATTTATAACCGTAGCATAGAAGAAGGACTCAAGGAAAAGGTGCCCAAAACATACCACAACTTCCTTGACATATTTTCCGAGAACGAATCCAAAAGCATGCCGGAACAAAAACCCTGGGATCACATAATAGATCTGAAACCAGACTTTGCACCCAAAAAGGGTAGAGTAATTCCCTTATTGGATGTGGAAATGGACGAAGTACACACATTCATCAGAAAAGAACTCAAAAAGGGTTACATTCAACCCTAAAGTCTCCTCAAATGGCACCTGTATTCTTTATACCCAAAAAAGATGGAAAAAAGAGACTTGTTATGGACTATCAATATTTAAATGAAGGCACTATAAAGAACGCCAATCCTCTACCTCTTATTTCAACATTGATTGATCACCTTAAGGGCGCAGACATGTTCAATGGGGTTACAACAATGTTCAAATTAAGGAAGGTGACGAGTGGAAGGGAGCTTTCGTTACTCCCATAGGCACATATGAACCGACTGTTATGTATTTCAGGATGACTAACTCACCCCCCACTTTCCAGCAAATGATGAACGATATATTTAATGACATGTATGCTGTACTTGTTATCTATATCGACAACTGTATGATATTTACCAAAGGCAAGACCAAGGAAGAGCACAAAGATATAGTAAAGGAGGTGCTTTCCCGTCTTCGCCAAAACAATCTTTATGTAAAACCAGAAAAATGTAGCTTCTCAAAGGACAAAGTGGACTTTCTTGGTATGGTAGTATCTAAAGAGGGAGTAGAAATGCAGGAAAAAAAGGTGTCAAGGGTATTGGATTGGCTGGTTCCCACATGCCTCAAACAGCTGCAAGGCTTCCTCGGACTTTGTAATTATTATCGACGATTCATCGAAGGCTTCACGGACATCACACGCCCATTGAACAATCTAACCAAGAAAGATGTTCTATTCAAATGGGAACCAAAACACCAAGTAGCATTCAACTCCTTGAAAGCCAAATTTAAGGAGTCACCCCTGTTGGCTTATCCCAATTGAGACAAAGAAATGTGTCTTGAAACGGATGCCTTGGATATTGCCACAGGGGCAGTGCTTTTGGTTAAATGCGATGATGGTCTCTGGAGACCCTGTGCCTTCATTTCCCATTCCTTCAACAGCGCTGAGCGCAATTACCCGATTTATGACAAAGAACTCTTAGCAGTCATTCAAGCATTAGAAGAATGGCAACACTACCTAATTGGTAGGGAAGGTTTTGAGATCTGGACAGATCACAAGAATCTTGAATACTGGAAGAAACCCCAGACCTTATCTGGTTGTCAAGCTCAATGGCACATGCTTCTCCAAGAGTTCAATTATGTCTTTATTTATAAACCTGGTACATCGAATGGCCATGCAGATGCTTTATCTCGCCGACCAGACCATGGTGATGCTGTCACAGATCACAACCAGAACATTACCATCCTTCCACCTTCTCTTTTTATTAACAATGTCGAACTTTTATCCTCGTTGTACGATAAAATCATAAAAGAATCAGAAAAAATATGAGAAGAATCCTTTAATGAATACACTTACGATTACAATAACTATATTTTCAAAAATAACAAAAACAAAGTCTTTGTTCCCGAACCCTTACGTACAGAACTTCTCACTATTTGTCATGACTCTCCTATTGGTGGACATTCCGGACAAGCTTGTACTTCTCGTGGCCTGGAGTCACAAAAGACATTAAAAATTATGTAGATAGCTGCCAAGTGTGTGCCCAAACAAAGGGAAAGTCAAAGGCACCGGCAGGCAAACTCCTTCCTTTACCCACCTCTAAACAACCATGGGAAGATTTATCTGTTGATTTCATTACAGGTTTACCTGCTTCCCATGGTTATACTGCCATTTGTGTTGTCATTGATCAATTTTCTAAAGAAGTCATCTTTATTCCCACTTATGATAGTGTTTCCTCAAAGGACTTAGCCATTATCTTCAGAGACAATATTTGGTGTATCCACGGACTCCCTTCTATGATCATTTCTGATCGAGGATGCCAGTTTGTTTTGGACTTTACTTCCAAATTATGTAAACTTCTCTCCATTTCTCAGAAAATCTCCACTGCCTATCACCCCCAAACCGATGGACAAACAGAGTGTATCAATAGAGAACTTGAACAATATCTCTGCTCTTACATAGCTAAGTGACAGACCAAATGGGCTGATTGGCTCAAAGTCGCTCAATTCCATCACAATAATTCTCTTACTACCGCCACTGGTACTATTCCTTTCAACATTACACGTAATTACGCCCCTCGCATGGGATTCGAAGGAAATGCCAAAGGCATGGGAAAATAATTTGGCATGGAGATGGGAAAATCCCATAAAGAAGTAGAAGATGCATTGGAGGAAGCATGAGAAAGAATGAAGAAACAGTCGGAATCCAAAAGATCCAATGCTCCCAATTACGAGAAAGGACAACAAGTTTGGCTCTCAGCCGAACACTTGAAGCTCCCTTATACGGCAAAGAAGCTCACCCAAAAATGGATTGGTCCATATGAAATCCTCAAGGTGCTTCCTAATGCCATCAAACTTAAACTGCCAAACTCTATTCGTATTCACCCTACCATTAATATTTCACATGTTAAACCATATCGGGCAACCCTACCGGGTCAACCAGTCTCATGCCCAGATGCGATTGAAGTTGATGAAGGAGTAGAGCAGTTTGAAATCGAATACATCGCGGCATCACATCTCAAAGGCCACCAGCTTCAATATCTCATACACTGGAAAGGTTACAATGAATCCAATAGGACATGGGAATCCAGTGACATTATTAACACTGCCCCTCAGGCAGTTGCCGATTTTCATAAAAAGAACCCCTCGGCTCCTCAGAAACTTCGTGGCCTCACCCTTGGAGATTCTTCTTCACTCTTTTCTCAATATGAAAACTTTACTGAAACTAATTATCACAGGACTTGCCTGGAATTTGAGTCTTAAAGAGGGAGTAGTGTTATGATATACTATATTTTCAAACTTTTTTAACTTAGCGCATTCGTGCATCTACTTTACATTCTTCAGACTTCGAAGTCACGTGATGTGCACATGACCATGGGAAACTACACATGACCTATGGTCTAGACAAACACGTTGCACACACGTCTTATTAATTTCCATTCTTTTCTTCTCATCATCATCTTCCTTCTCTCACAACATCTTCTTTCATCTATCTATATCAAGTAATCTTTCCCATGGACCCTATGGTCTGTGTGCACTCCTGTAACATATATAAAGTAGCTGTACTCGACTGGACTCCCCAGTCTAATCCATTTGTGCCTTGCGACCTACGTCCTTGTGAGTACATTAAGGAAGACAACATATCGCCTCTACTCTTTTTCTCCTCCATTTGTACCTCTTTTGGTTTGGTGTAGCCTTGACGAGTCCCTGCCAGTGTTTGCTCGAGCGTGCTCACAACACTTCTCTTTGCTTTTATTGGCCTTCTTGGGTTCATTGCTTTTTCATCATCCAAGAACATTTCCTTGGTGTCCACAGAGCAGACCTTGCAATCTTTGCCCTTAGCGGGCGAATATTTGGAACAGCCTTTTTGATGGCTGCCCCTGAAGAAGTGGCATTTGCCACATTGAAGCTTTGGCTTCTTGCAGTTCTTGCTGATGTGGCCCATACTGCCACAATTGAAGCATTTGACACCGCCTGACTTAGTGGTGTCAATTTCCATCACATTAGGGTCCCTGGTCTTGGCCCTTTCCACAGTTCCCTTGGATATGAATTTTAGCAGCTGTTTCCTTGTTCCAGTGATCTGGAGCTGCTTCTTGAAGGAGTCTAGGCTTTCAAATTGGCCATGCTCCTGAATAAACCTTTTGACAATCTCTCGATCAGCATTTTGTTCAAGCAGTTTGATGGGTCTCCCCTCATCATATTCTGCAAGATTTTAATATGTCTCAAATTTCATGAGGAACATATCCATGGTAGAATCTCCTTGCTTAAGGGAGGTAAGCACCTTATGGTTCTGGTCCTTCTTGGCATTGGACCTAAAGTGTTGCTCAATGAGAGCCTTGAATTTGGACCAGGAACTGTCATAGTCCCCGGTGAACATCTTGTTTAGTTGCACTCTTGCAAATGCTCCTGCTTTGCCTCCTGTCATGTGGGAGAGCACAGCTCTGATCCTGGCAAGCCCTAGGAGAGCAAGTTGGTTCACCTCACACCATGCCTGGACATGAGTCCACCATTATTAGAACTTCTTTCCTCAGGCACTGTCATAGGTCCTGGGGTCCACAAAAATCCCTGATATTTTTGGTTCAGAGGATATGTGCCTTGAACCAGAAACCCCTTGTGCTGGGATAGTGGCTAACTGTGCCTCCAGCTTGTCAATTTTGTTGTTGAGTGCTGTATTGAGCAGCACTGAGGATTGGAGTCTCACTTCCTGAGACTTGAAGTGTAGTTGTAATTCTGAGGCAAGGTTGCCCCAGTCGATACTTCCACTGCTTGCTGCACTGGTGAGTGCTTCTGTGAGGGAGCAGAGAAGGGATGTAGCCATTTTTCAAAAAGGGAGGGTAGCTAAAGGTAGCATTTGGGTTTATGTAAGGTATGCCTTGATCTCAGTACCTTGGCAGTATAGGCTTCATCAGGATATGGTTCACCGCCCCTAAGTCTTTTGACTGTGCAACAATACTCTTTTCTCTTCTTACTCTTAGATACTTCCTCTGGTACCTCTTCCTCCTTTCTCTCTCTTTTGATTCTAGATTTGGGTAAGTATGGAAATTCATTCCACATGCTAGATATGTATGAAACTGGTGAGCTCTACATCTGGCGAGACATCCTTGGGAATTGAGATAGAAAGTGTGGTGGGATATTGGATCAGCTGGAATGGAAAGGCATTCAGCCCTGAATGATCATTGGGGTCATAGTCTGATGTAACCATTTGAATCTCTGACTCCTGTTCCAAATGGAACACTTGGGCATTGTCTCAAAATCCTGCACTCAGTGCATGGGCAAGGATAGCTGGGGGTCCTTGTGGTAGAGTGGGTCTCCATCTGCATCCTCTACAAAGCAGAAGTGAAACGGTTTGAGTGGCTCTTCTAAGTAATCTAAAAATCATGTACCTGGAGAGGCAGGGGTTTCTTCACAACTGGTTCCAGAGTTGGCAACTCCGCTAACTTGTAAGTTGGCTCCCAGCTATCAACTACTGGTAATGCTATTCCATCACAGACAAAAGCAACATAGGGATGACTTAGGTCATTGAGACCATTAGTCCTATCTGGAGCTAGGAAGCTGTGAAGGGTTTGGTGAAACAAGATGTGCACTATTGCGTTCTACGATAAGTGGGTTGTGATTTCTACTTGAGGAAAGACCCAATGCACTGTCTATTGGTGAAGGGCAAGGTGTGATAAGGTGAAGTAGTGATGAGAGTTTAGCTCTAGTGAAACAACCCTAAATCAAGTATGATGTGTACTTCAGGTCATCACAAACATCAACTGGAAAGATAGGAACAATGGAGAGGAATTGGGCTCAGTGTTGTGAGAAGGCTCAAACAAACACTGGCAGGACTTGACAAGCTACACCAAACTAGTACACAGCAGTTTGGAAGAGAGGAGATAACGAGGTGAGGATAAACGCTGCAAGGACGTAGGTTGCAGTGAGCAAATGGATTAGACTGGGGAGTCCAGTGGAGTCCAGCTACTTTATATATGTTACATGTGTGCACACGGACCATAGGGTTCATGGGAAAGACTACTGAGTATAGTTAGATGAAAGAAGTGTTCATGAGAGAAGAAGAATGATGCTGGGAAAGAAAGAACAGAAATTAATAAGGTGTATGTGCAGTGTGTTGGTCTAGATCATAGGTCACATGTAGTTTTCCACAATCACATGCACATCACATGACTTCAAAGTCTGAAGGGTTGTAAAGTAAGTGCATTGTAGCACTAAGTTAAAAAGTTTGAAAATATTGTATATCATAACACTACTCCCTCTTTAAGACTCAAATTCCAGGCGAGTCCTGTGATAATTAGTTTTGGTAAAGTTTTTGTAACAAGAGAAGAGTGAAGAGAAGTCTCCGATGGTAAGGCTGTGAAGTTTCTGAGGAGCCAAGGGATTCTTTTTGTGGAAATCAGCAACTGCCTGAGGGGCAGTATTAATAATGTCACCTGATTCCCATGTCCTAGTGGATTCATTGTAACCTTTCCAATGTACAAGATATTGAAGCTGGTGGCCTTTGAGACAGTATGCTGCGATGTAATTGATTTCAAATTGTTCTACTTCTTCTTCATCAACTTTGATTGTATCTGGGCATGAGACTGGTTGACCCGGAAGGGTTGCCCAATATTATTTTACATGTGAAATGTTAATGATTGGGTGAATGTGGATAGAGTTTGGCAATTTGAGTTTAATGGTGTTAGGAAGTACCTCAAGGATTTCATATGGATCAATCCATTTTTGGGTTAACTTCTTTGCTGTATAGGGGAGCTTCAAGTGTTCAGCTGAAAGCCAAACTTGTTGTCCTTTCTCATACTCTGAAGTGTCAGATCTTTTGCTTTCTGACTGCTTTTTTATTCTTTCTTGTGCTTCCTCTAATGCATCTTCTACTTCTTTATGGGATTTTCCCATCTCCATGCCAGACTCTTTTCCCATGCCTTTAGCTTTTCCTTCAAAGCTCATGCAAGGGGCATAATTTCATGTGATATTGAAAGAAATAGTGCTGGTGGCAGTGGCGAGGGAGTTATTGTGATGGAATTGTGTGACTTTGAGCCAATCGGCCCATTCGGTCTGTTGCTTTGCTATGTAAGAGTGGAGATACTGTTCAAGTTCTCTTTTAATACACTCAGTTTGTCCATCAGTTTGAGGATGATAGGTGGTGGAGATTTTCTGGGAGATAGAGAGAAGATTACATAGTTTGGAAGTAGAGTCTGAAACAAACTGGAGACCCTGATTGGAAATGATCGTGGAAGGAAGTCTGTGGATACACCAAATATTGTCTCTGAAAATAATAGCAAGGTCTTTTGATGAAACCATATTGTAAGTGGGAATGAAAACAACTTCTTTAGAGAATCGATCAATAACGACACAAATGGCATTATAACCATGGGAAGCAGGTAAACCCATAATGAAGTCAACTGATAAATCTTCCCATGGGCATTTAGAAGCAGGTAAAGGAAGGAGTTTTCCTGCTGGTGCCTTTGACTTTTCCTTTGTTTGGGTGCACACTTGGCAGCTATCTACATACTTTTTAATGTCTTTTGTGACTCCTGGCCATGAGAAATATCTGGTAAGAAGATGAGAGGTATGAGCTTGTCCAGAATGTCCACCAATAGGTGAGTTGTGACAAATAGTAAGAAGTTCCATATGTAATTGTTCTGGAACAAAGACTTTGTTTTTGTTGTTTTTGAAAATATTGTTATTGTAATCACATTAAAGGATTCTTCGCATATTTTTTCTAATGCTTTTATGATTTTATCATAGAAAGTGGAGGAAAGTTCAACATTGTTAATAAATAGAGAAGGAGGTAAAACAGTAATATTCTGGTTGTGATCCTGTGTGGCATCACCATGGTCCGGTCGGCAAGATAAGGCATCTGCATGGCTATTCGATGTTCCAGGTTTATAAATAAAAAGGTAATTGAACTCTTGTAAGAGTGTGTGCCATCAAGCTTGATGACCAGATAAGGTCTGGGGTTTCTTCCAGTATTCAAGATTTTTGTGATCTGTCCAGATCTCAAAACCTTCCCTACTGATTAGGTAGTGTTGCCATTCTTCTAATGCCCGAATGACTGCCAAGAGTTCTTTGTTGTAAATAGGGTAGTTGTGCTCAGTGCTGTTGAAAGAGTAGGAAATGAAGGCACAGGGTCTCCAAAGACCGTCATTGCACTTAACCGAAAGCATTGCCCCTGTGGCGATGTCCAAGGCATCCATTTCTAGATGCATTTCTTTGTCTCGATCAGGATAAGCCAACAGAGGTGATGCCTTGAACTTTGTTTTTAGGGCATCAAATGCTACTTGGTGCTTCAGTTCCCATTTGAATAGAACATCTTTCTTGGTTAGGTCATTTAATGGGCATGCGATGTCTGTGACACCTTCTATGAATCGTCGGTAATAATTACAAAGTCCAAGGAAGCCTTGCAGCTGTTTGAGGCGTGTGGGAACCAGCCAATCCAATACCCCAGACACCTTCTTTTCCTGCATTTCTACTCCCTCTTTAGATGCTACCATACTGAGAAAGTCTACTTTGTCTTTTGAGAAACTACATTTTTCTGGTTTTACATAAAGATTGTTTTGGCGAAGATGGGAAAGTACCTCCTTTACTATTTCTTTGTGCTCCTCCTTGGTCTTGCCTTTAGTAAATATCATACAGTCATCAATATAAATAATGAGTACAGCATACATGTCATTAAATATATCATTCATCATTTGCTGGAAGGTAGGGGGTGAGTTAGTCATCCCAAAATACATTATGGTAGGTTCATATGTGCCTATGGGAGTAACGAAGGCTCCCTTCCACTCATCACCTTCCTTAATTTGAACATTGTTGTAGCCCCATTGAAGATCTAGGGCTGTGAACATATCTGCGCCCTTTAGGCGATCAATCAATGTCAAAAGAAGAGGTAGAGGATAGGTGTTTTTGATAGTGCCCTTGTTTCAATAATGATAGTCCATAACAAGTCTCTTTTTTCTGTCTTTTTTCAGTATGAAGAATACTGGTGCCATTTGAGGAGACTTTGATGGGCGTATATAACCCTTCTTGAGTTCTTTTCCAATGAATGTGCATACTTCATTCATTTCTGCATCCAATAAGGCAATTACTCTACCCTTTTTGGGAGTGAAGTCTGGTTTTAGATCTATCACATGATCCCAGGGTTTTCATTCCAGCATTCTTTCAGGTTCATTCTTGGAAAATACATCAAGGAAGTCATGGTATGTTTTGGGCACTTTCTCCTTGAGTCCTTCTTCTACAGTGACTCCAAAAACCCTTTCCATTCTAACCCAGAATGTGGTGCATAAAGTGCACCACCAAACAGTGTGGGAATTATGCTTAGTGTTGGTGGAGTTATAAATAGTACATATGCTCAGCTACAATATTGCCCCCTAGGTCATGTGATGTGGTCCACATGCTAGAGAGATATGATCAATTCAAAACAGCAATACCATGGAAAGGGTTTTTTCACTTTTGAAATAACAAGGGTATTTGGATATTATCAGTACTTGGTATAGCCTTCTTTGCTCTAAGCACTGCCTGACCCCTTCTAGGCATGCTTTCAATCAATTTCTGACACTCCTCAACTGGTATCCTATTCCACTCCACTTGAACCCTTTCCCACAATTCATGAATCCCATTGGGGGGGTTTTCATGCTCTACAAGCCTCCTTTTGAGACAACCCCAGAGGTGTTCAATAGGGCTTAGGTCAGGAGACTGTGCAGGCCAAACCATAGTGCTGAATTCTTGCTCCTCTAGCCAGTTCTTGACCTTCCTGCAGGTATGCTTGGGGTCAT
>JBBPQN010000012.1:0-47326 GCA_038092575.1 Boletus subluridellus | reverse complement strand
TGATAGAAGCGTCCATGAGAGGAGAAGAATGATGATGGAAAGAAAGAAGCGGAAATTAATAAGGCGTGTGTGCAGCATGTTTGTCTCATCACGTGACTTCGAAGTCTGAAGGATGTAAAGTAATGCGTGAATGCGCTAAGTTAAAAAATGTTTGAAAATATAGTATATCATAACACTACTCCCTCTTTAAGACTTGAATTCCAGGCGAGTCCTGTGATAATTAGTTTTGGTGAAGTTTTTGTAACGTGAGAAAAGGGAAGAAAAGTCTCCAATGGTGAGGGCACGAAGTTTCTGAGGAGCTGAAGGATTCTTTTTGTGGAAATCGGCAACTGCCTGAGAAGCGGTGTTAATAATGTCACCGGATTCCCATGTCCTGTTGGATTCATCGTAACCTTTCCAATGTACGAGATATTGAAGCTGGCGGCCTTTAAGACAAGATGCTGCAATATAGTCAATTTCAAATTGCTCTACTCCTTCTTTGTCAACTTCGATTGTGTCAGGGCGTGAGACTGGTTGACCCAGAAGGGTTGCCTGATAAGGTTTAACACGTGAGATATTGATGGTGGGGTGGATATGGATAGAGTTTGGCAATTTGAGTTTAATGGCGTTAGGAAGGACTTCTAGGATTTCATAGGGGCCAATCCATTTTTGTGTCAACTTCTTTGCCATATAAGGGAGCTTCAGATGTTCGGCTGAAAGCCAAACTTGTTGTCCTTTCTCGTAATCAGGGGCTTCAGATCGTTTAGACTCTGATTGCTTTTTCATCCTTTCTTGTGCTTCCTCCAATGCATCTTCTACTTCTTTATGACTTTTTCCCATCTCCATGCCGAATTATTTTCCCATGCCTTTGGCCTTTCCTTCAAAGCCCATGCGAGGAGCGTAGTTATGTGTGATGTTGAAAGGAATAGTGCCAGTGGCAGTAGTAAGAGAATTATTGTGATGGAATTGAGCGACTTTGAGCCAATCGGCCCATTCGGTCTGTCGCTTTGCTACATAAGAGCGGAGATACTGTTCGAGTTCTCTATTGATATGCTCTGTTTGTCCATCGGTTTGTGGGTGGTAGGCGGTGGAGATTTTCTGGGAGATAGATAGAAGATTACATAATTTGGAAGTAAAGTCCGAAACAAACTGGGGACCTCGATCGGAAACGATCGTAGAAGGAAGTCCGTGGATACACCAAATATTGTCTCTAAAGATAACGGCTAAGTCCTTTGATGAAACTGTATCGTAGGTGGGAATAAAAACAACTTCTTTAGAAAATCGATCAATGACAATGCAAATGGCAGTGTAACTGTGGGAAGTGGGTAAACCCGTAATGAAATCAACAGATAAATCTCCCCATGGTCATTTGGAAGCTGGTAAAGGAAGGAGTTTTCCTGCCAGTGCTTTTGACTTTCCCTTTGTTTGGGCACACACTTGGCAGCTATCTACATAATTTTTAATGTCTTTTGTGACACCAGGCCACGAGAAATGACGAGTGAGAAGGTGTGAAGTACGGGCTTGTCCAGAATGTCCTCCAATAGGAGAGTCATGGCAAATAGTGAGAAGTTCTGTATGTAAAGGTTCGGGAACAAAGACTTTGTTTTTGTTGTTTTTGAAAATATAGTTATCGTAATCGTAAGTGTATTCATTAAAGGATTCTTCTCGTATTTTTTCTGATTCTTTTAAGATTTTTTTGTAAAAAGAAGAAGAAAGTTCGACATTATTAATGAAAAGAGAAGGAGGTAAAACAGTAATATTCTGGTTGTGATCTGTGACAGCATCACCATGGTCCGGTCGGCAAGATAAAGCATCTGCACGGCCATTCAATGTACCAGGTTTATAAATAAAGACGTAATTGAACTCTTGAAGAAGCGCATGCCAACGAGCTTGATGACTGTTACGGTTTTACCCGTAACAAGTTACTCCAACCTGAGACTTTGCCCTTCGAGAGTCCTTGAAGACGACGATCGAGTCGAGGTCGATGTCGGGGATGACGACGACGAGAGGGCATGAGTGAGGAAGCGAGTTTACGATGACCTCCTGGTCAAAGGAACCGAATAGTCTACCAAGAGCTCTAGTTGAGCAGAGAACCCAGGGTATGAATGAGTAGATTCTGGTTAGAGATAAGTACAAGCTCAGCTCGAACTTATATACTAGTACAATGGTTTAGGGCCGGTCTAACCAGATATAGTAATAGAGATCTAGGGTAGGTCAAACCGTGTCCGAGACGCGTCGCGTCACGAGTCACATGATTGCGGGAGAAACCGGAATGGGTATAATAGGATCAAATGATCGGGTGATCACGGATCGACGTGGCAATGCTCGGGTGAGATAGGGTCACGAGGCAGTGTGTCGGAAGATCTAGGATCTGAAGGCTAAGCGCCAAGCCCAACCATGAGGAGTCAGATCAAGGGATGATCCGGGGAAACTCCAGGGATAATCCAGTCCTTGTGTAGCACGGAAACACTACGTCCGGGGGAGTGTCCAGTCGATAGGTGAGAACCCTTGGAGTCCTTATGATGAAAGGGAACTCATCGTCCAATGGGTGATTGTCCAGTCAGGGTCAAGAGCCCATCCGAGGCGTAAGGCCGGGGATTGTCCGTTAGAGGGGAAGATATTGTAGCCGCGAGTCGTGATCGTCGGATACGATCTGGTAATACAATGGGGAAGGTCCATGATGAGGGGAAAGGTCGTGGTGCTGCCAGAGCACGTGGTCGTGAGAGGGTCACGGGTGACAGGTGTCACAAAGCCGTAACAATGACCGGATAAGGTTTGGGGTTTCTTCCAATATTCAAGATTTTTGTGATCTGTCCAGATCTCAAAACCTTCCCTACCAATTAGGTAGTGTCGCCATTCTTCTAATGCTCAAATGACTGCCAAGAGTTCTTTATCGTAAATGGGATAATTGCGCTCAGCGCTGTCGAAGGAATGGGAAATGAAGGCACAGGGTCTCCAGAGACCATCATCGCACTTAACCAAAAGCACTGCCCCTGTGGCAATATCCAAGGCATCCGTTTCAAGATGCATTTCTTTGTCTCGATCAGGGTAAGCCAACAGGGGTGATTCCTTAAATTTGGCTTTCAAGGAATCAAATGCGATTTGGT
This sequence comes from Boletus subluridellus, assembly GCA_038092575.1. Classification (NCBI taxonomy): domain Eukaryota; kingdom Fungi; phylum Basidiomycota; class Agaricomycetes; order Boletales; family Boletaceae; genus Boletus; species Boletus subluridellus. The sequence continues at coordinate 44,240 of JBBPQN010000012.1, read as the reverse complement.
GTTTCAGTTCCCATTTGAAAAGAACATCTTTTTTGGTTAGATCGTTCAATGGGCGTGCGATGTCTGCAAAGCCTTCAATGAATCGTCGGTAATAATTACAACGTCCAAGGAAGCCTTGCAGTTGCTTGAGGCATGTGGGAACCAGCCAATCCAATACCCCAGACACCTTCTTTTCCTGCATTTCTACTCCCTCTTTAGATACTACCATACCGAGAAAGTCTACTTTGTCCTTTGAGAAGCTACATTTTTCGGGTTTTACATAGAGATCGTTTTGGCGAAGACAGGAAAGCACCTCCTTTACTATTTCTTCGTGCTCTTCCTTGGTCTTGCCTTTTGTAAATATCATACAGTCGTCGATATAAATAACGAGTACGGCATACATGTCATTAAATATATCGTTCATCATTTGCTGAAAGGTGGGGGGTGAGTTAGTCATCCCAAAATACATAACAGTCGGTTCATATGCGCCTATGGGAGTAACGAAGGCTCCCTTCCACTTGTCTCCTTCCTTAATTCTCACGTTGTTGTAGCCCCATCGAAGATCAAGGGCTGTAAACATGTCTGCGCCCTTAAGGCGATCAATCAACATGGAAATAAGAGGAAGAGGATAGGCGTTCTTTATAGTGCCTTCATTTAAATAACGGTAATCCATAACTAGTCTCTTTTTTCCATCTTTTTTGGGTATAAAGAATACTGGTGCCGTTTGAGGGGACTTTGAGGGTCTAATATAACCCTTCTTGAGTTCTTTTCCAATGAACGTGCATACTTCGTCCATTTCCACATCTCATAAGGGAATTACTCTGCCCTTTTTGGGCGCAAAGTCTGGTTTCAGATCTATTGCGTGATCCCAGGGTTTTCGTTCCAGCATTCTTTCGGATTCATTTTCGGAAAATACATCAAGGAAGTCGTGGTATGTTTCGGGCACTTTCTCCTTGAGTCCTTCTTCTATACTACAGTTATAAATAAGTTTGATAGGTTCGTTAAAAGGTCCATCACCCATAATATGACAGTAGGGTGTGCAACAAGGAAAAGAAATAGTTTTAGTGACCCAATCTATAGTGGGATTATGCCGAGCCAGCCAATCATAGCCAACTATGAGGCGGTGGGTTCCTAGTTTTGAAACGTAGGCTTCCAAGACCTTGTAATGGCCGGCAATTCCAATAATTAAAGTGACAGCATGGGTTACTTGGCCTATTGCTCCGTTAGAGCCATCAGCATTTTTCACTGAAATAGGGTTAGCAATTTTATAAGTAGGAATACCGTGAGAAAGAACATAGTCCTTGTCAATAAAAGTGTGAGATGCGCCTGAATCTAGAAGGGACTTAAACAATCGAGATCGCCAACTTCCATCTTCATAATTCAGTACATGTGTCTCAAGTGACATTTCGCCACCAAATGACAACGTGCTTGCATGAATAGAAATAGACGTAGGAGAATTGAGGGATTTATAGATAGGAGAATTTCTTACTTGGCGAACAAGAGAATTAAGCACGCTTTGTTTTAATTCTGGCGCCACGCTCACACTTTGTTGAGTCACTCTTTTGGAATGGGGAATAATATTGTCAAGAAGATCATCCAAAGTACATACAGGGAAATCGGACTCATCACAGTCAACAAGATCGGTAGAGATATTACAAGAGGAAAGAGAAACAGAAGGAGAAACGTGATTGTCCAGTCCATGAACACCCTCATCATTCACAGACTTATTTAATTTAAAGAGGAGGCCGCCTTCTGCCTGGCTTCTACTTCGAACTTGTCTCTGTAGAAGGCTTTGGCTTCTGCTGAATAGAAGGACGGTGTTGCCGCTTGTTGAGCGACAACCGGGGGAGGGGACGGGACGGGAGCGACGGTTGGAGGAGGGGGGAGGGGACGACCATATTGGTGCTGGGTGTGCTGCATGGGCGGTTGGTAAGGTGCAGCAGGCACATAGGCACCTGTTTCATAATCCCAAAGATATTGCTGCCGTACCTGCGGTGGACGCAGGGTTCTCCGATTTGGGTTCTGAGAACAATCAGGCCATATATGGCCAACCTTGTTGCATCCGTAACAAGTATGGATATCGGGCCGGGACGGGGGTGCAGCTTGCTGCGCATCTATCTCCATCGGGGCCCCTCTACCCGGCTGCGTACCGGTGGGAGTGAAACAAGAGTGGTTACCCGGAGGAGGTCGTGGTGGGGGCAGATAATACTGTTGGCTGTAAGGCTGTGGAGGATGAGGAGCGTATTGGGGGCGATAAGAAGAGGAGGGCATGGGACGAGTGGGGGGACCACGTTCGATTGTGATCTGTTTGAAGTTTCTACTGATTGCTCGGTAGTTTTTACAGAGCTCAGAAAAGCTGTTGGATTCCTTGGCTGTCATCTTTGCTTGATAGTAGATGCGGTAATCGACAGCCTTTTTCAGGAGTTCGATGGCAAAGTCCCATCCGATTTCTGATTCCTTGGTCAGGACGATGAACTCCTGAATGAACAGATCTATGGGTCTGGCCCCTTGCCGTAAGGCTTGCAGCTTTTTGAGACTCTCATGTGTGAGAACCTTGATCTGAAAATATTCTTTGATCTCGATCTGGAGATCTGCCCATTTGGGCCATGCTACAATGCCTTTTGGCGTGGTCAAAGTGGACCCTGCCGCAATAGGAATTTCTTCCTCTTCTTCTGCCAGGTATCATTCTAAGGTGATTTGGGCGAAGCCCTCAGCCTTCTTCTCAAATCGAGACAGGACTGCAACCGTGCGGACGCGGTTGTCCTTCCAATCCTGTGCATCGACCCAGAGTCGAAGCTTAATCCACCATGGACGAAACTTGGATCGATCACCATCCCAGTTGCCTGGGTCTACAATCTTTTTGGAGATGTTCGAGCGCTCCTTGCTCAAGGCGAGCGCATCGAGGCGATTGACGAGATCATTGATGTCGACGGACGTCATTGTTTAATGTGAGGTGGGGGGACGGCAGTGTTGGAGAAAGAATGAGTCTGAGAAGTAATTGTTTCGATGCCTGTTACATTGAAGCTGGATGTAACGGAAGAGTGCGAGCTGAGTGTTGGAGTATCTTTCTGTATAAGGGATGTGCTTCTTTGGTGGTGAAGGAGGAGGAGGAGGAGCTACTGGAGCAGTAGGGGTTTGTACCGGTCAGGGTTGTTGCACTATTCGATTTGTGCGAACGCGAGCCAGCTTAATCCTTACTGCGAGGTATCTTACAACCAAGCTCGAGGGATGCAGCAAGTAGAGGATCTAAAAAAGTAAACCTTCGACCAGAGATAGTATCTTCTTCTCCGTAAAGTCTCGTAACAAGTTCTCTGGGGTCCACAAAGCCCAGGAACAAACTGGCACATATACTAATGTAAAACTAGGAACTGACGCTCTACCTCCCCAATCACTTGAGGGACTAACACGGCGATATAAGCTCGGCTACGGGCTGTACAACGACAGTGGTTCCCATATCGCTCTTTGCAAACAAGGCACGACCCTTGCGCAGGTATCACCTCAAGAGAGGGATGGAGAAGGTTTATCTAACATGACAAAAGCTCGGGGTACTGCCCCATGTTCTAAAGCAGTGAACGTGAAGAAAAGGAAATCTGGAAAACACCAGTGGGTTCTCTTTAGCCCTAGAGTCCGGGCAGTGTATAGAAGTCTAATCCAAGTGTTGCGAGTGTACTCGAGCAAACACTGGCCAAACTCTGCTGGGGCTACACCAAACCAAACAATGAAAGAGAAGAGGAGATGTTGAGTAGAGACGAGGCGGTCTTCCTTAATACACTCGCAAGGACATAGGTCGCAAGGTACAAATGGATTAGACTGGGGAGTCCAGTCAAGTACAGCTACTTTATATATGTTACAGGTTGGCGCATGGACCATAGGGTCCATGAGAAAGACTACTGGATATAGATAGATGATAGAAGCGTCCATGAGAGGAGAAGAATGATGATGGAAAGAAAGAAGCGGAAATTAATAAGGCGTGTGTGCAGCATGTTTGTCTCATCACGTGACTTCGAAGTCTGAAGGATGTAAAGTAATGCGCGAATGCGCTAAGTTAAAAAATGTTTGAAAATATAGTATATCATAACAGATATGACACCCATTCCAAAAGAGTGACTCAACAAAGCGTGCTTAATTCTCTTGTTTGCCAAGTAAGAAATTCTCCTATCTATAAATTCCTCAACTCTCCCACATCTATTTCTATTTGTGCAAGCACGTTGTCATTCGGTGGTGAAATGTCACTTGAAACATGTGTACTGAATTACAAAGATGGAAGTTGGCGATCTCGATTGTTTAAGTCCCTTCTAGATTCAGGCACATCTCACACTTTTATTGACAAGGACTATGTTCTTGCACACAGTATTCCTACTTATAGAATTGCTAACCCTATTTCGGTGAAAAATGCTGATGGCTCTAACGGAGCAATAGGCCAAGTAACCCATGCTGTCACTTTAATTATTGGGATTGCCAGCCACTACAAGGTCCTGGAAGCCTATGTTTCCAAACTAGGAACCCACCGCCTCATTGTCGGCTATGATTGGTTGGCTCGGCATAATCCCACTATAAATTGGGTCTCTAAAACTATTTCTTTTCCTTGTTGCACACCCTACTGTCATATTATGGGTGATGGACCTTTTAACGAACCTATCAAACTTATCTATAATCGTAGTATAGAAGAAGGACTCAAGGAGAAAGTGTCCAAAACCCATCACGACTTCCTTGATGTATTTTCCGAGAACGAATCCAAAAGAATGCCGGAACAAAAACCCTGGGATCACGCAATAGATCTGAAACCAGACTTTGCTCCCAAAAAGGGTAGAGTAATTCCCTTATCGGATGCAGAAATGGACGAAGTACATACATTCATCGGAAAAGAACTCAAGAAGGGTTATATTCAACCCTTGAAGTCTCCTCAAACGGCACCAGTATTCTTTATACCCAAAAAAGATGGAAAAAAGAGACTAGTTATGGATTACCGTTATTTAAATGAAGGCACTATAAAGAATGCCTATCCTCTTCCTCTTATTTCCACATTGATTGATCGCCTTAAGGGCGCAGACATGTTCACAGCCCTTGATCTTCGATGGGGCTACAACAACGTGAGAATTAAGGAAGGAGACAAGTGGAAGGGAGCCTTCGTTACTCCCATAGGCGCATATGAACCTACCATTATGTATTTCAGGATGACCAACTCACCCCCCACTTTTCAGCAAATGATGAACAACATATTTAATGACATGTATGCCATACTTGTTATCTCTATCGACGATTGTATGATATTTACCAAAGGCAAGACTAAGGAAGAGCACGAAGAAATAGTAAAGGAGGTGCTTTCCCGTCTTCACCAAAACGATCTCTATGTAAAACCAGAAAAGTGTAGCTTCTCAAAGGACAAAGTGGACTTTCTTGGTATGGTAGTATCTAAAGAGGGAGTAGAAATGCAGGAAAAGAAGGTGTCAGGGGTATTGGATTGGCCAGTTCCCACATGCCTCAAACAACTGCAAGGCTTTCTCAGACTCTGTAATTATTATCAACAATTTATTGAAGGCTTCGCAGACATCACACACCCATTGAACAATCTTACCAAAAAGGACGTTCTTTTCAAATGGGAACCAAAGCACCAAATCGCATTTGATTCCTTGAAAGCCAAATTTAAGGAATCACCCCTGTTGGCTTATCCTGATTGAGACAAAGAAATGCGTCTCAAAACAGATGCCTTGGATATTGCCACAGGAGCAGTGCTTTCTGTTAAATGTGATGATGGTCTCTGGAGACCCTGTGCCTTCATTTCCCACTCCTTCAACAGAAAATACGTGAAGAATCCTTTAATGAATACACTTATGACTATGACAACTATATTTTCAAAAACAAAGTCTTTGTTCCCGAACCATTACGTACAGAACTTCTCACTATTTGTCATGACTCTCCTATTGGTGGACATTCCAGACAAGCTCATACTTCTCATCTTTTGACTTGACATTTCTCGTGGCCTGGTGTCACAAAAGACATTAAAAATTATGTAGATAGCTGCCAAGTGTGCACCCAAACAAAGGGAAAGTCAAAGGCACCGGCAGGCAAACTCCTTCCTCTACCTGCTTCTAAACGACCTTGGGAAGATTTATCTGTTGACTTCATCACGGGATTACCCGCTTCCCATGGTTATACTGCCATTTGTGTTGTCGTTGATTGATTTTCCAAAGAAGTTGTTTTTATTCCCACTTACAATACTGTTTCTTCAAAGGACTTAGCCATTATCTTCAGAGACAATATCTGGTGTATCCATGGACTTCCTTCCACAATCGTTTCCGATCGAGGCCCCCAGTTCATTTCAGACTTTACTTCTGAATTATGTAAACTTCTCTCCATTTCCCAGAAAATCTCCACCGCCTACCACCCACAAACCAATGGACAAACAGAGCATATTAATAGAGAATTAGAACAATATCTCCACTCTTACATAGCTAAGTGACAGACCGAATGGGCCAATTGGCTCAAAGTCGCTCATTTCCACCACAATAATTCCCTTACCACGGCCACCAGCACCATTCCTTTCAACATCACATGTAATTATGCCCCTCGCATGGGATTCGAAGGAAAAGCTAAAGGCATGGGAAAGGAATTCGGCATGGAGATGGGAAAATCCCACAAGGAAGTAGAAGATGCATTAGAGGAAGCACGAGAAACAATGAAGAGACAGTCAGAAGGAAAAAGATCCGATGCTCCTAATTACGAGAAAGGACAACAAGTTTGGCTTTTGGCCAAACATTTGAAGCTCCCCTACATGGCAAAGAAATTGACACAAAAATGGATTGGCCCTTACAAAATCCTCAAAGTCATTTCTAATGCTGTTAAACTCAAATTGCCAAACTCTATCTGTATTCACCCCACCATTAACATCTCACGCGTTAAACCTTATCAGGCAACCCTTCTGGGTCAACCAGTTTTACGCCCAGACGGAATTGAAGTTGACGAAGAAGGAGTAGAACAATTTGAAATTGACTACATCGCGGCATCACGTCTTAAAGGCCACCAGCTTCAATATCTCATACATTGGAAAGGCTATGACGAATCCAATAGGACATGGGAATCAGGTGACATAATCAACACTGCCCCCCAGGCAGTTGCCGATTTTCATAAAAAGAATCCTTCAGCTCCTCGGAAACTTCGTGGCCTAACCATTGGAGACTTTTCTTCTCCTTTCTCACAATACAAAAACTACACCAAAACTAACTATCATGGGACTCGCCTGGAATTCGAGTCTTAAAGAGGGAGTAGTGTTATGATATGCTATATTTTCAAACTTTTAACTTAGCGCATTCACGCACATACTTTACACCCTTCAGACTTTGAAGTCACGTGATGTGCATGTGACCGTGGGAAACTACATGTGACCTATGGTCTAGACAAACACGCTGCACACATGCCTTATTAATTTCTGCCCCTTCTTCTCATCATCAACTTCTTTCTCTCACAATGTCTTCTTTCATTTATCTATAACCAGTAGTCTTTCCCATGGACCCTATGGTCTGTGTGCACTTCTGTAACATATATAAACTAGCTGTAGTCGACTGGACTCCCCAGTCTAATCCATTTGTGCCTTGTGACCTACGTCCTTGCGAGTGCATTAAGGAAGACATCGTATTCACCTCTATTCTTTCTCTCCTCTGCTCTTATTCCTTTGGTTTGGTGTAGCCTTGGCAAGTCCTGCCAGTGTTAGCTTGAGATCACTCGCAACAATTAGTAACAGAGTGAAGTTGGTTTGTAAGTGATATGGTTGGCTTAACATAACATGAGTGTGTGCATTTTTGCTCAGAGGCTAGTCTTATCACCAATCAACTGAAAATATGACAGTGGTTCCATCACCACCAAGCTAGTATTTCCCTCATGATTTACAGTGACTCCAAAAACCATTCCAATGTTTTGTAGTTTTGGAGTGTGTGTGGAATAGCAGTTGTAGGCATGGGAGCCCTGCTTAGTGTTGGTGGGAACATGTGACATACAAACCCCTGGCTACCTGCTGACCTAATACTCATGTGATTCGGCTCAGGGGCCACTGAGATACATCCATTTTAAAACAGGGACACCATTGGAACAGTTTTAGAGCTTTTAATATGATTCATAAAATTTCAGTAAAACAAAGGGATAGCTGTTGTTATTTGGTGCTACAAACAAAGACACACATATAAATATAATGTCTGAGCTTGAAATAGTAAGTCTCACACTTCTTTGCTCTCAACTACTACCATCATGAGCTCTCTTTCTGCTACTCAAAGGAGCACTAACCTCTCTCTGCTTGATTCTGGCCATTCTATTTGCTCTATTGTATCCAGAACTGGTGTAGGCATTGCCACCATCTCCAGACTTCATTCCAAGGAGCGTTCCAACCTTCAAAAGTCTTCTGGAGGTCGTCCATCCAAGCTTTCCCCCACAGATATTCATCATGCTCAGCATCTTATCACCTCTGGCAAAGCTGAGACTGCTGTTCAGGTGACCAAAACACTTTCCAATATCATCAACCAGCCTCTATCTGCCAACACAGTCCACCTTCACTTGAAAAAGTCTGGTATGAAGGCTGTAGTCAAGTCCAAACACCCTCTTCTTTCTCCTAGACATTGCAAGGTGTTATGACATCGTACTTTATTCAAACTTTTTAACTTAGCGCACTTGCACACTTACTTCACAATCCTTCATTTTCAAGATCACGTGACATGCACATGACCATGGGAAACTACACATGACCTATGGTCTAGACAAACACACTGCATACACGCCTCTTTAATTTCCACCTTTCCTTTCCCATCATCAACTTCTTTCTCTCACACTCTTTTAATGTCCGTTCTCTTCTTACACACCTATTTAATATCCATCCTCTCATTCTCACCACCACATTCCTTCTCTCATGATACCTTCTTTTATGTATCTATATCAAGTAGTCGCTCCCATGGACCCTATGGTCCATGCGCCTTCCTGTAACTTATATAAACTAGCTGTAGTTGACTGGTCCCCCAGTCTAATCCATTTGTCTCCTGCGGCCTACGTCCCTGCGAGGTGATTAAGGAAGGCTGTTACACTTTCATCTCTCCCTTCGGTTCTTATGGTTATAGAAGAAGATAGGTAAGTTCAAGATATCGACTTCGATCCGGTCATCAAGTCTTTATGCCTCCAACATCATTCCTTCCTCCCAACGGACTTGTGACCCATGTCCTTGCAAGTATCCCGAAGATATCCGACTCCCGACTCGCCTATCGACTTCTCTCTTTGCTTTATCTATATCTTGTCTAGCTTCACTCTTATCTCCTTGCTTCATTCTATTTGCTGTGGCCGTTCATCTTCTTGGTTTGGTGTAGCCTGTTGAGTCCCACCGGTGTTCGCTTGAGTTATCTCACAACACAAGGCCCATTTGGATTTTGCCTATGCCCATAAAGATTGGACTATGGATGATTGGAAGAGGGTAGTATGGTCTGATGAAACCAAAATCAATCATCTAGGGTCAGATGGACGCAAATGGGTGTGGAAAAAGGCAGGTGAGGGGCTCAGTAACAGGTTGGTAGAGGGAACTGTCAAGTTTGGAGGTGGTTCTGTGATGATGTGGGGGTGTATGACTTGGCAGGGAGTTGGCTATGCTGTCAAGATTGATGGTAGGATGGATGGTGACCTTTACCTTCAGATTTTGAAGGATGAGCTGCTGAATGCTCTGCAGTATTATGGTCTTAATCCTCCTGACATCATCTTTCAGCAGGACAATGACCCCAAGCACACCTGTAGAAAGGTGAAGGGATGGCTAGAGGAGCAGAATTTTAGAACTATGGTGTGGCCTGCACAGTCTCCTGACCTAAATCCTATTGAGCATCTATGGGGTTATCTGAAAAGAAGGCTTGCAGCTCATGAAAAGCCCTCTAGTGGGATTCATGAGTTGTGGGATAGGATTCAGGAGGGTTGGGAGAAGATATCAGTTGCAGAGTGTCAGAAGTTGATTGAGAGCATGCCTAGAAGGATTCAGGCAGTGCTCAAAGTCAAAGGAGGATACACTAAGTACTGATATATATCGAATACCCTATTTATTTCAAAAGCTCTAAAACTGTTCCAATGGTGTCCCTGTTTAAAATGGATGTATCTCAGTGACCCCTGAGCCGAATCACATGGGTATTAGGTCAGCTGGTAGCCAGGGGTTTGTACGTCACATGTTCCCACCAACACTAAGCAGGGCCCCCACGCCTACAACTGCTATTCCACACACACTCAAAAACTACAAAACATTGGAATGGTTTTTGGAGTCACTGTAGGCCTTCAGGGGTTCAGGCCTAAGAGGGGGATACTGTCATATCCCAGAAATCCTGTAAGTCCAACCCTGGTCCTCTGGACCAACTCCGTTTTTGTACATATGAACTCTGGCGCATTCTCGCTAGAGATGTGACCCCTGACCTTTGGACTCTGTCCATACAACTTATGATATGAGTTACATTCCATTTTCTAATCTCCATAAATACTAGTCCCACCACATGTTCTCCTCTGAACCTGTGCTCCACCTAGGAACACAGCTCCAGCTTTATCTTACCTCCAACTCTTTACTTACAAACCAGCTCCATTCTGTTAGTAATCCCCTAGGACTCCATAGTATATAAACCTCCGCAACTCCTGTATTCCCCTCAGTTCAAATATCAATTTAGTCTAACTCCTTCTCTCCACTTGAGTCTTGAAGACTCTCCTCTGTAACCTCCGCTTGACTTGACATCCAGTATGTCTTAAGCCCAACTCCAACCCCTCAGTAAATTCCAGGACAACAGGACTCTTGACAAGGGTGCACCACATATGGTGAAGCCAAGTCCCATCCATATAGACAACTCCAGAGTTCCAGAGTTCATTCTCCCCTTGGAGTTTGCCTGAACTTAACAAAGAGGTGATGTCTTTCTTAATACACTTGCAGGGACGTAGGCCACAAGGTACAAATGGATTAGACTGGGCGTCCAGTTGACTACAGCTACTTTATATATGTTACAAGAGTGCACACGGACCATAGGGTCTGTGGGAGTGATTGCTATGTATAGATAAATGAAAGAAGAGTTTGTGGGAGAGGAAGAATGATGATGAGAAAAAAAGAACGGAGATTAATAAGGTGTGTGTGCAGCATGTTTGTCTAGACCATAGGTCACATGTAGTTTCCCACAGTCATGTGCACATCAGGTGATTTTGAAGTCTGAAAGATGTAAAGTATATGTGCAAAAAGTTTGAAAATATAGTATATCATAATATCTTGGGTGATGTAGTGGGGTTTTACATTGACCTCATATCCAGCACCCCATTTGCTGAGCAGTTCTGTTGTCTTCTATGCATGTCCTCATGTGTCCTCATGTTCACCTTGTACTTATCTTATGTTTCTCAAGTGGACTGCACCACTTCCACTAGCAAGAAAGCCTGTGCCAGCTCCATTCTCTTGTTCCCAAAGTATAAGTCACAGAGCAGGTCCAAGGCCAACATGCACAAGAAGGAGAGGTATGTTAGCATTGACAAGGACATCAATGATAACACAATGGAATCCATCAACTACACCTAATATACTCTTTGTCTTCTTGAATGGTTTCTATATCTTTGATTTCATGCAATATATCTTATATACCATTTCTTTTACATTTCATCCTCACCAGTGACAAGATCATCTTGACCCCTTCTTCTTGTTTAACAGACATGTGTGTGTGAATTCTTCAGTCTGCTCAATTCAGTTGTCCTGTCCTTACTTCTGGCTTGCCACTCTTATTGCAGACTTTCACAGCACCTTGTACTCCCTCACATCAATGTGTTCCTATCCTTGCCTGACAGCATGCTTGACCCTTGCTCACACATCATCCTCCTGCACCAGCAGCATATTTAACTCATGTCCTCACATGTCCCCCTCTTTCTCTTCATCCTCCTTAGCCTTCACATAAGGCAGTAACATTTTTCCACCAATCACTGGCTAGCCCACACCAGCCAATGTGCAATGATTAGTGTAAATGACAGGCTGGCCAGTGAATGTATAGTCCATGGTTTGCCTGGGAGGTGGTAACTCCTTCATTGTCTAGATTAGAGGAAGGTAGGAAGTTGGTATAATAGAATAAGGCATCAGATCATACAAGGAGTTTGCCTAGGACATGAATCATCTTATGATCAAAGTCAGCTAGATCCAAAAGTCAATGGACCTGGCAATGGTTCAAGTCTTGAGGTTTATGGAAGTAGGTGAGGTTTTTGTGGTTAGTAAAGACAGGATTTGAGGGTGCAGATGATGGCCAAGAGTTTACAATCATAGATGTTGTAGTTTCATTCCACAGGGAAGAAGGACTGTGATAGGTAGGAGCAGGGATGCCAGTTGCCATTGATGTCAGTCTGCAATAAGACTGCACCAAAGGCATATTTTGAGGCATTGGTGGCAATAGAAAATAGGGCAGAGTGGTTGAACATTTGAACATTTGAAGGACTGATTTAGCCAGGAATAGTGCTTTAAGGGATTCAAATGCCTGTTGACAGGTGGGAGTCCAGTTTCATGTGAGATTCTTCTTGGTCAGGTCAATTAAAGGGTGGGCGATGAATGAATAGTCCAGGATGAACCTGTGATAGAAGTTGGCAAAGCTGAGGAAGGAGCATACATCCTTGACCTTCTGAGAAGTGGGCCAGGTTGTGATGCCATCAAGTTTCACTGGATCCATTGCAACATGTCTGGGGTAAACAATCATTTTAAGATATTTGACTTCCTTGACAGTGAAGTTGCATTTAGGAGGTCATCCATGTAGATTACCAACCATCCTTCAGCAATCATGTCTCTAAAGGAATTATTCATAAATCACTGAAAAGTGGCAGGGGGGTTAACCTAAAGAACATTACAGTGGGTTCAAAAAGGCCTTTATGGGTGACAAAGGTGGCTTTCCATTGGTGGCTGTCCTTAATTCCCCCATCTAATGTCAAACTTGGTGAACACTTTCACATCTTTGACCCCATCAACAAGGTCAGAGATCAGGTAAAGTGGGTGAGTGTCTCAAACAGTGTGTTAATTAAGATATTGGTAATCTTGGCAGGGTCAGAGACCTCCATCTTTCTTCTTGACAAAGAAGAAAGGGGTGGCTTGGGAAAAGTTTGAGGGATGGATTTTTCCACAGGGAAGATTTTTGTCTAAGAAGTCTTCTGTTGCTTTCCATCCATCAGGGCACAAGGAATAGAGCTTCCCAATATTATAGGTGAAGGACTCTTTGAGGTTAATCTCATAATTGTAGGGTTGGCAGGGGAGAACATGATTAGTGGCTTCTTTGGAAAAGACAGGGGTGAACTGTGAATATTCTGGGGGAAGTGTTGGTTTAGGTTTGGAGTTCTCAGCTGCAATAGTGAGCTTGGTGGCCAAGGTGAGCTTTTTGATGACAGGGGATCCAAGAGGAATGATGCAAGATCCACATCAAAATATCCAATGGCACACTCTGTTGTCATTGGCACAGGTAAGATAGTCAGATTCCTCTTCCCAGTTGTTATACTGGAAAAGGTGGAAGTTGGTGATGGCATCTATGTACATGGACATGCCTTGGGGGAGGGTGGTCAATTTCTGGTAGAAGGAGTTATGTTGTTGGATGTCTGACAAGTGGGAGAGGAAAAGATCCCTGAACTGGTCATTGGATTTGTTGATGGCAATGGTGTGATTTTTCCAGTGGATAGTTGGGTTGGCCTCCTTTAGCCATGGTAATCCAAGGATAACATTGTCTTTGCTGAGGTTCATAATGTGGAACAAGACTTTCATGGCCACCCCTTTAATGTTAACAAAGAGGGTAGTTGAGAAACAGATTATCCCCTTCTTCTTAGGTGAGTTATTGGCATTCTGAGCAATGAGGGGTTGAGAGAGTTTCTCAGTGAGAAGGTGGTGTTTTCAAACAAACCCCCAATCAATGCAGGAGATGCTTGCTCCATTGTCAATGAGAGCAGGGGTGTTGACAGCTTTTAATATATGAGAGGATACAACAAACTGAATGGGGTTTTTCATTGAAGCAGTAGATTGTACAATTACAGGGGCACACATTGCTGAAGGGAAGACTTGCATTGAAGGGGTCTTTCCATCTAAAAATCCTTGGAAAAGGAGACTTGAGCTATGGTGGGCTTGTTGTTGTCATCTTCTACTTCTTTCAATGCAGGGATTTCTTCTTTGGCTAGAACCTTCACCTTCTTCTGTGGATTGGCCTTAGGGGTGGAAGAGAAGGTGGGGCATTGAGTGGACAAATGTTCCACCTTTTAGCATCTGAAACAAAATCCTTTCTTGATACATTTCTTTCTCTCCTGGGGTGAATTTGCTGACACAAACATTACCAACATCCATGGCATTGGGATCATAGATCTTCCAGGTGGGGGAGGAAGATGAGGAGAAGGATCTTGTTGGCACAATCAAGTTGGGTTTGGAAGTGGATGATTTTCTTGTACCATTCTTTGATGGTGGTGGGGCATTGTTCATGCCCATAACCCTCTGCATAAGGTAGTTGGGGATGCTGGCAGAGAAGTAGCCAATCAGCATGTTGTTCTCAGTAATATTCACCAAAGAAGCCTTGTTTTTAAATTTGCTATGTAATGGTTCAGTATAGGTTGCTCTCTATACAAAGCATTCCATATGGTTGTGACACTTAAACAACAAGTACAAGTTATTGATCTTGTCTGGAATGACTTTCTCCATCACCTTCATCATGGCCAAGTGGAACCATGACACATTCAACTTCTCAAAAATCTTTGCCTTATAAATCCTCACAGTCCACATCTGGACTTCACACAGAAATCTTGGAATGCAGCCATCCTTATTACACTACACCATGCTGTTCATATGGAATTGAACTGACATACTCTGTGCAAACACAGTACTAAGAACAATCAGCAAATCTTCATCATCCCTGCTGAATACTGGACCATATGACAAATATTGAACACTGTCAAATTGCACACACTGTATTTGCTGCTGTTCCTTGAGAGAAGACCATAACAAACTATCTGAAACAATTGAAATCACAATAGGCATGCCCATCCTCATCACCCAAAACATTGACACAGAACCCAACATAACAAACAATGCTCATGGTACCCTTGTGGACATTATTTTAGACCATGCAGAACCAACACCTTCACTGACTCAGAAGATTGTCAAACTATAACATCCTCCAGCATTTGTTCTTGTCAAATTTCAACACTCATGTGCATCACACTTTGGTTCTGAAGCTAAATCAATCATTCCAATTTTTTCTGTCAAAAAAACCATCTGTCTCAACCTGCATGAAAATTCAAGGCAAACAATATGGATGGTTTCACAAAGACAACTGCTGATTACCACAGCATACACTCTCACCAATAATTTACCATGCTCAAGGTCAAATGATCCAGGCTGTCATTCTCAATCTTGCACCTTCTTCCACCAGAAAATTAAGTCTCTTCAACTTATATGTTGCTCTCTCAAGGAGTTCCAGACATGAGACAATATACTATAACTTCTTCATGAGTTTGATGAAAAAGCTTTAACCTCCCCTCACATTCCTGAATTGACAGCCAAAGATGATCAATTGGCATAAATGAACAAAGTGACTGCTTCATGGTGGCAGATGTTGAAGGATGCATGTGTTAGTGTACATTCATAGGATAAATTAGGAACCAGGTTCACAATCTACACCAAATAAACCAGTTGACTAATGTTGCTCTTGTACAGAATGCAGATCCATGCATATTAGATACATAATAACATTTCCAATGAGACACATTTCCAGAACATGTTGAGCACTAATCCCAAAATCAATGGTGAGACTCAATGAACTTTTAAATATTGCAACATCTTTCCACAAACCATCTTGGTTCAACATCCATCAAAGCTTGAAAATCCTCCTTCCTCATTGGACCTGGAAACTCCATTTCCTTGACATTCAATATTTCTTCTTTAATCTTCCTATCAATCATTGAGTATATCAATTAATCAATTGACTAAAGGTCATCACTTATTGATGACAAACTTAAACTCCTCAATGACCTTCTCATCAATAACCTCCAAACTCTCTTCTCCTTTCAATGAAATCATAGGAATATATGGCTTCTGTTCCATTTCAGGATTGTAAACCTCTGTCCAGTTGTGCCACAATGTGATGGCTGATGGTAAATTGACATCTTCATTGAGTGTAACTTGTTGAACCAGACCACTGTCAATGCTGACTATCTCATCAACATCAATGAAGATTTTTCCCCCTGACAGCTGGACAGGCTCCATGAGCATGCAGCTTGCTGTACCTTGAATATGCTCAGTGTGAAAACAGCTTTTGCAAATTTGGTGAGTGAGAAAAAAGGAGTGCAATTAGATGAGGACAATGACATGAGATTAAATGCAATTAGGGGATTCAGCAACAATATGACATCAACTGGCTATCATCACATGATGTAAACAGCATGAATACACATGATAATCTATGGCTTGCATAATTCATGTGATATGCAATCACATATGCATCATTTGTCCAAGAGTACATATGTAACACTATGGATGGTTCCTATGAATCACATGACCTTGTGGATCATGTGTGCATGATGTTAGCTAGAGGAGGAAAGACCTTGCAAGTAAGGTAACATGCATTCCCACACACTGTGTGCCTCAATTTCCAGTCATGTGAGCATATATGCTGAAATAACAAAAAAAAACAGTATGAGTGACTTCAAGTACTCATCAATGTGTCAGTCAGGTGTTATCAATGCAAAAAATCCATTCATTCATTTAACAGACATGGTGAAGTAACAATACTAGTACTTAGGGGGATCAATATTATCAACATTTGCCATAAGTGTCATGGAGCAGTCAATTGACAAGGTGATCAATTGTGAGTGCAATCAATGCTTGCAATCAGGTTGCAAGTATCATGGAATAGTCAATTGATTGCTCACCACCATGCACATCAATCCAATTTTGGATATCAGTGTGAGCAACTTGAGGGCTGATAGCATGTAAGCAAGCATGCATGAACATGTGGGTGATCATGAAAGTGAGGGCAATGGGTAGACAAGTGGCAGCAAGCAGTGATGACCATAATGTGGGACCACAGACAACTGCTTGCACACAAATAGCATGTGAAAGTGAGGAAAATGGGGCAGACAAGTGATGGGGAAGGCAATAACAAAACAAGAAGCCACTGCCACAGCTGTGTCTGCCTGAAGTGAGGCCATCAGAAAGCTTGCCACTACTGAGGTTGGAGATGGCAGGGGGAATACTGTTGTCAGGAGGAGTATAGGGATGACTAAGGAAGACAGTTGTATACAGTAGTTGGTGGAGGGGGGTTGAGTTTCAGTTGACTTCCAGTTCGGGATAGACAGGGTACCCATTTTACAAAGGTGCATGTGTGCACACATGGATGGCAGCAAACAAGGGAGGGAACATATGTATATGCTCATATGACTGGGGCTGAGTGAGCAAGTGGAGGATATCCACCTTGCATAGTGAATCAAGCCTGAGATGAGGGAGTAGGTGGCACTTACATGGATGGATGTGCATGCTCATGTAGATGGGGATGAAGGAATGGGTGGGGGGTCATGTACTGGGGCTCATGTATGTGAGGTAGGGGTGGTGAAGGAGCACTTGGGGGCTCATACAGAGGTGATTGGGTGTGTTGTGTGATGGAGCTTGTAGATCAGTGAATTTGGTGGCATGCTGTCTTGTGTCATCCTGTGGAATCTGTGGGAGCACTTAGGGCATGTTAGGACATGTGTTGACTTGGGCATGTGGTAGGACATACAGTATGTACCTGGTGCACATTTAAGATCAGTGTATGTGCTTAAGGCACATTCTGAAGCAACAGGCAAAAAGATGTGAGTGATGAAGCAAAAGATGGGGTGAGCTTGCAGGTGACACAGTGTAACTTGTATCATCTGACATGGCCTGTAGACTATAGCATAGTCAGCTTTGGTTTGACACAACATTTCCCATGCATACAGCACAAGTGATTGCTGATTGATATGATAGTAGGCTTTCACTTCCTTGAACCATACCACCATGCCAGTGAATCTTGAAGTCCAACTCATTCATCAATCTCCCAGAAATCAGCTTGTTCTTTTGTTGATGCTACTGGCTGCACAAGCTGTATCCCTCCCTCAGAAGGTCATTCTTGCTCAAACTGTTCATATCCCTTATCATACCTCAATCCTAACTGGAGAAGGTTGGATTATTGAACTACTCAATGGCCATCCAGATTGTATTCATACAAATCTTGGTGTTAGTTATGATGTTTTCAATGGTCTGTCAATATCCTGATGCAATGTGGCATCACAAAATCCTGCTGCAGCATCTCTGTTGAGGAACAGCTAGGGATATTTCTATACACTTGTGTTACAGGTCTTAGCTTGCACCTTGTTGCTGAGTGGTTTTAACATTCTTTGGCTACCATTACAAAGCAAGTGATAACAATGATCTGTCATGCTATTTTTGATGATATCTACAGATATCTCAAAAAAAATGACTGTGTTCTTTTCATCCCCTCCATTTTACACACTTCAGATCAAGCTGCCAACACTTACATAACACCCCTATTCCTGACATGATTATCAATAATTCCTGTTTTCATGCTGTCTGGAACAACATTGGTGCAGCTGATGGTATCCATATTCATTTCTTTGTTTCTCCTGAAGATCATGTCAATATGTGCAACTGCAAAGGTTTTCTTTTTCAAAACTGCCTTTTTGCTTGCAACTTTGATTTTTGCTTCATATATGCAATGACTGGATGGAATGGAGCATCTTTAGATACAACTCTATGAAATGAAACTTGTATCCATGACTTTTGGATGCCAGAAGGACACTATCTTCTTGGAGATGCAGGGTTTGCATCCTGTGATGTCTTGCTTGTGCCCTATTGTGGTGTTGCTTGAGGTTACAGGGTTTCTGCCAATCAATTTAGAAGATTTGGGTAGCATTCTTGATGATATGCTGGAGATTAACAGAAAGGTAATTAAATTAGATGGCGCATAAGAGACAGGGTGAATGTATGTACAACAGGGAGATGTATGAGAGACAGATAGGTGGCATGGAGGCCAGCCAAATGACAAGCACTGGCAGTGGCCAGTGATGACTCACTGCTGGTTGTGGGAAAGTTGTGTTGCAACTTTTTTTGCACCATGATAATGGCACTGGCTTGCAACCCCTTGCAACTGCCTTGTAAGGCATGCTAACCCTGATTTGGGCATTACAAGGCTCATTATAAGTTCATTATCATGGCATTCCAATGTAAAAAATTACCTAATTTTCTCTAATTTGTGTTAGCAGACATTATAATGGGATATGATCTGTTGGTAATGTATTATAAAGCATTGGCATCTTGGCAAAAAAGTTCAGACATTGTTGGGGCTTAAACTGCACCAGACCTGTGACAGAGTTTGAAACATCACTTAACTGAAACTATCACTGGCACACTGGCACACAAAGATTCAGAAAAAAAGAAAGTAAATCCATTCCACTGCTTCAAGGATACTCACACTTGCTTACCACCCATATTGATCATCAGCCACCCACACTTTTCAATACTCACCATGATACCTGCTCACCATGATACCCACTCATCACACCAATGCTCATCAGCCACCTATGGTACTTACACTTTGCTCATCACACATCCCATGCCAAGGGTCAGGAAAAACAGTTAAGTCCACTTATCAAGATGCTTACAACCTACCAACTGTTAAGTCCAGGCAATTCCTAAGGGGAACTCTGGAACTCTGGAGTTATCTGGGTGATGGAACTTCAGATTCACAGTATGTGGTGTGTGCCCTTGTTAGGTGGTGTGTGCCCTTGTTAGGAGTCCTGTGTTCTGGATTTATAGATGGGGGTTGGTGAGAGACTTGAAGCATTCTAGGACACTAAGTCAAGTGGAGGATTTCTGAGGGGAACCATCAAGGTTTAGTTGGAGTGAAGAGGAACTGACAAAGGAATACAGCAGTTATTCAGAGGGTTTATATACTATGGAGTCATAGGGGACTAATTAGTAACAGAGTGAAGTTGGTTTGTAAGTGAGGTGTTGGAGGTAGTGTGAAGCTGAAGCTGTGTTCCTAAGTGGAAACACAGATATGGAGGGAAGTATGTTCTGGAGGTAGTATGTATGGAGATAAGAGCTAAGATGTAAGGTTAACATAAACTAAGAACAGGGTCTAAAGGTCAGGGGTTGTGTCTCTAGTGAGAACACACTGGAGTTTGTATGTACAGAAGCAGAGTTGGTCTGGAGGACCAGGGTTGGACTTAGCTAAATACAGGATGTGACAGTATCCCCCCCTTAGGCCTGAACTTCTGAAGGCCTAAGTGAGAAACAATGTGGAGTAGGGAGTTGAAGTCTGGAATTTGTGGACACTGCATGGAGGAGTATAAAAATGCAACACTCTTTATTTTCTTCATCCTAAATCATCATGTCTGGCATCAATGACACCAAGAGCTGGTCTGACATGCACCTGGTGGAATGCACTGATGACAATGACAACATCTGCACTGCCAAGTTCACTAAGCAGTGGCACTGAGTGAAGGAGCAGAAGAAGGTAGAGGAAGTGTGAAAGAAGGCAGGGGTGGCTGCAAAGTGCAAGGTGAAGGTGGAGGTGGAGGAAATGCACAAGGTGGCAGAGGCAGCAGAGGTAGTGAAGAAGCAGAGGGCAGAGTAGGACTCAGCACAGCAGGCTGTGGAGTGTGGAAAGCCAAGGAGGAGGCCAAGAAGTGGGTAAGTGGTTCCTTACTCACATTCAACACATGGTAATCAATGTAGGCCAAGCAAGTCTGGGCAGAGCAAAGCTCCATCAAGGGAAAAGGGAAGGTGGAGGGACTTCCAGAGTGCGAGTGGTGCATGGAGCATAGGTTTGAGCATGAGCTCAGCCCGGTAAGTCGACCTTGTGTGTGGCCTACGTTGAGGTCAAAGGCAAGTGTGTACAACCCAGGGTAGAGAAGCTGGAGCAGTAGAGGAAATGGGTGGAGGCAGATTCACCACAGGGAAAGAGGAAGAGGGTGCAGATGAGCCAGAGCAGGGTGGGTCAATGGAAGCAGGGGTGCATGAGGGGGTATCAACAAGCACAGAGGTTCCAGCCATGCTGGCAGAACTCACTATAGAGCTCTGCAGTCTGATCCAGTGCCTCTGCAGGTGGCTGGATCATCAGAACCACACCTGCTTGGGAGGCTGGTGGAGCTCAAGGTGGAGCAGGTGTACAGGGTGGAGATGGATGTAGAGGAGTCAGAGTCAGAGGAGCTGGAGGAGTCAGAGGTGGTGGAGGTGGTGGCTGACATGGAGGCAGAGTGCAAAGTGGTGGTACAACACAAGGTGGAAGTGGCAGCAGAGAACGAGGAGGAAGATGAGGAGGAGGAGAAAAATGCAGAAGGGGAGAGCAAGTCAGAGGTGTAAAGTACATGCTCTGCCCTGTAATTAGTCTTCATAAATGTGATTTCATTCATGTTCATCCAGAGTGAGGTCTGGGCTTGTCCAGGTATTGGAGATGGAAGTCATGAACAAGCTTGAAGGCATGACTAAGTTTCATGGCTAATAGCCAGGATGTCTCATTGTCTGTTCCTTCATATCCTCACCATTTTACAAGGTATAGGAGTTTGCAGTTCCAGCATTGATGGTCAATTTTGGAGTTGAAAATCTCAGTGATCTCAAACTCTGGTTTACCATCTACTTCAACTAGAGGTGGTGATGGTTGGATGCAGTTAGGGATGGTGTTTGGGATAAAGGGTTCCAACTGGAAGACATGGAAGACCAGGTGCATGGACTTCATGAAATCTGGGAGTCAGAGGGTGAAGGAGTGGCTACCAGCTTGAGCAATGATAGTGTAGGGCCCCAAGTTCTTCTTGGAGAGTTTCTTGGAGGGCTGGATAGAGTGAAGTATTTTGCTTTGATAAAAACCTGATCACCAACTTTGAAGTCCAGTGCCAGTGTTTGTCTGGCATCTGCAGATTCTTGGTATTGCTCATGGGCATGGGCCATTTCTTCATGGAGGAATTGATGGAGGGAGTCAAGGTTATAGGGTAGTCTTGTGCCTTTGCAGAAGTGAGATCATGCTCAGGGTGTATAGTGATGTTAGAATGATAGCCTTTGTTGGTGAAGAACAGGGAGACTCTGGTGGTGGTGCTTGGAGCATTGTTGTATGCAAACTCCACTAGAGGCAGGAGTTTGGACCAGTTATCTTGATGGTAATTACAGTATACTTAGAGATATTGTTTGGAGGTATTGTTCCAGGGTCTGGTTCATCCATTCTGTCTGACCATCTCCTTCAGGATGATAATCAGAAGTGAAGTGGAGATGGATGTCAAGGGCTTTTCCAAGTGAGTGGAAGAAATGGAACAAGAACTCTGAATCTTGATCAGAGATGATATGGGAGGGACTCCATGCTTAGAAAAGATGTGGAGTAGGAAGAGCTTTGTGAGCTCCAAAGATGTGATGGTATTGTATGTCAGGATGAATATACATTGTTTGGACAGATGGTCCACAATGATAAGGATGGCAGTGTATCTGGAGGACATGGGAAGCTGTTCAATGAAGTCCATGGAGACAGAGTTCCATGATTTCTCGGGAATGGGGAGTTGTTTCAACAACCCAGAAGGCCAGTGTCTCAGAACCTTGTATGGGTGCAAGATGTACAAGAAGAGACATAATACTCCTTAACAAATGTTCTTATTCCTGGCCAGGTGTATTCATGGCAAATGAGTTCTAAGGTCCAGTTCTGGCCAAAATGTCCAGAGTCATGTTTGCACTGAAGGACTTGGAGTTGGAAGTCATTGGCATCAGGGATGTAGATGTGATTGTCAAGATGGAGGAATCTGTTGTTACTGACAGACTCACAAGAGCCAGGGGAGCTGAACATGTGGAGTTTGGCCAGTGGGTTGGAGGGGAGTGCAGAGAGGATATTGCTGTGGAGTTGTTACATATCAAAAAGGGTGCTAGCTTGGAGTACCAGAGCTGCAAAGTATGTGGCTCAAAGGGACAAAGTGAGTTGCTCCTAAATGAATACTGGTCAGAAGTTGTGTGGATTGATGCAAGCATAGTCCCTATCCCCCTCTGTGGAATAGACATCCCAGTATCTAGTAAGGGAATCAGATTTCATGCTGAGGCATCCAGGGCAGAAACAAATGACCATGTTGAATTGGAAGAGAAATTCTGACCACTAGGCTTGCCAGTGAGTCAGGAGTTTAGTGGTAGTGAAGTCCTTGAGGTTCTTGTAATCAGTGATGACATTGATTGGAGTGCTGGAGCCTTCAAGGTAGTGCCACCAAGTCCAGAAGGACTTGTGGGTAGCAAGGAGCTCCTTGTCATGGGTGTCATAATTTGGTTCCAGAGCAGAATGTGTCCATGAGTAGAAAATGACTGGCCAGATTTCTTCATCCAGGCAGCAGATGGAAAGAATGCCAGTGATAGCAGAGTTGAAGGTGTCAGTTTATACAATCAGCAGGGCATCTGGGGCCCAATGGGTAAGGATTGGAGCAGTGGTGAAGGCTTCCTTCAGGTTTCAGAAGGCAGAGCAACAGTCATCAGAGAAGTTCCACAGAGTATCTTTGTGGGTGAGGTGGGCTAAAGGAATGACTCTATTGGAATAATTCACTATGAAACAATGGTAGAAGTTGGTGAATCTGAGGAAGGATTGGATGTCCTTGACCTTATGAGGTTCCAGCCATTCCTTCATGGTCTGGACTTTGCCCAGAGACATAGAGAGACTGGAGGGAGAGATATTATAGCCTAGATACTTGGTAGTGTCAGTGGACCATTCACATTTCTCAGGTTTAGTGTAGAGTCTGTCCTTGCAGAGTCTTCAAAGCACCTCTTGGATGTGCTTCTTGTGGGGGGCCTTGTCCTCAGAGTAGATAAGAATGTTGTCCAAATAGACTATGATACAAACATCAAGGAGATCAGCAAAGATGGTATTTACAAACTGCTGAAATGC
Source organism: Boletus subluridellus (assembly GCA_038092575.1). Lineage (NCBI taxonomy): Eukaryota > Fungi > Basidiomycota > Agaricomycetes > Boletales > Boletaceae > Boletus > Boletus subluridellus. Next base: position 20,370 of record JBBPQN010000012.1, on the reverse strand, counting down.
TGCAGGGCATTAGTAAGACTGAATGGCATAATGAGCCACTCATAGGAGCTGTAGTGTGTCCAGAAGGATGTCTTCCACTCATCTCCCCTGACAATGCACACTAGATGGTATGCATGCTGGTGGTTGATTTTGGTGTAGATTTTAGCATGGATTGGAGCATCTAGGAGGTCAGAGATGCAGGGAAGCAGATAGCAGTCTTTTTTTGTGATCTTGTTGAGCCCTTGGAAGTCAACACAAAAACAGAGGGAACCATCCTTCTTGTGGACAAAGAGGACCAGAGCAGTGTGAGTGGGGGAGGAGGAACAAATGAGCCCCATTGCTAGGAGCTCATCAAGGAATGTGCAGAGTGAGCCAAGTTTGGAGGGGAAAAGGGAGTAGATGGTGCCCAATGGAGGAGATGCTCCTTTCTTGAAGTCAGTCTTCAGATTGTGCTTATGATGCAGAGCAAGTGTGGATGGATGCCTTGCTTTTGCTGAACATGTCAGGAAATAATGATATTCCAGAGGAACAATGGAGAGATTGACCTGTTCCAGGGGAGTGAGGGAAGTGGAGTGGAGATCACTCTTCTGAGAACAGAGTTGCAGGCTAAATTGTACAGAACCTTTAAGGCAATAGACCAGTGTGAATGTATTGATGAGCATGATGGGTGGAGTCTTGCAATCAGAGAAATGCAGTGGATCAGATGGAATGGGTTCAGCTGGCAGAAATGATTCTGGAGGCTGTGGAAGAGAGCTTGGGCATGCTGGCACACTCTGTTCAGATGCACAGAAAGAGATACTGCTTGTAACCCAGTCAATCAACAAATTGTGTTGAGTGAGCCAGTTATGTCCTAGAACAAGAGAACAGGAGGAGTCCAGTGGAGTGATGTAGAATGTCATCAGAGTGATGTTACCAGTCAGAAAGCAGACAGAGAGATTGATGGCTCAGGTTATGGTGCTGTTGAATGTTCCATCAAAGAGGTGGAGTTGGAGTGGGGGCATGGGATAAGTGGAAAGTCCATGTTTATTAACAAAGGAAGTATCAATAAAACAGTCAGAGGATCTGGAGTCTACAAGTGCAGGAAATGGAGTGGTATAATAATACTAAAGAAATGGAGGGCATAAGTGACTTGGGATCAGAAAGAGTGGACATGTTGAGATGGATCTCCTTGAGTGCACAGGTAGGTTCAACACAACCTCCAGTTGATGCAGAGTCATGGAGGTCACAGACTATTTTTCTGTCTCCAAGGTGGAAGCCTCTTGTTTAGTTTCTGGAGTTGTGGTCACTGTGTGGCCTTTGGCTGCCTGAGACATGGACTTGGGGCAGTCCTTGGCCATGTGGCCAGTGAGACCACAGAACATGCACAGTTTGTTGTCAAACCAGCGTTTGTGCTCTTTAGCAGTGAGCTTGCCATCTTTCCCTAGTTTAGATGACAAGTCTGGCTTTGGAGCAGTGGAGGTGGTGGTGCCCTTGCCTTTGGACTCCTTGGAGTCCTTAGAGCCACCAAAGGTGCAAGGAGCAGATGAAAGTGCAGGAGTAGATGATTTCTCCAGTTTGGGTGCAGAGGATTGATCAGTACTCTTTGTCTGTTGGCTGATCTCAGACTTGCACTCCCAATAGCATGCATCAATCACCTGAGTGAGTACTTGGAGTTCAAAAAGCATCAGGGGTTTATAAACATGGGAGATCTCATCTTCGATACAGTCTGGTAGACTGTTGTGCACCTTCTTTATAACTGCAGACTTGCAAAGTACTCCTATCAAACTTGACAACATACTTGTTAATGTATTGAGTGTCCTTCATAGACAGGTGGTCAAGTTGGTGCTCTGCATCTCCAATAGGGTCATGTGGACCAAAGTTGGTCTGGAGCTTGAGGATGAACTCCTTGAAATTGACCATCCAGAAGGGATAAAGCACAGGATCTTCCATTTGGAGGAGGTCTGGTTCAAACCATTCCAGGGCCATACCTTTTAGATACAACTTTGTGAAGGTAACCTTGGCACAGTCAGTGCTAAAAGCCCTGGGGCAGTCTTGGAAGTTTAATTCACACTGCACCAGGAAAACCTTGAGTTTGTGTGGATCTGTCCTGTCAAACTGGTCTTGTTCTTGGACTTTGGTGCAGGGGGTAGACTCAAAGGTGGGACAATGAGTGGAATGAGCAAGGCATTGGATGGTGTTTGCCAAGTGTGTGAGAATGTCTCACAGAATGTGCTCATTGTTAGAGTCATTGGGTGGATCATTGTCATTGCCAGGGAAGTAGGGATCATCATTGAACAGGTCATCTCTGAGGTCTGGGTCACCTGGAGCATCACCATTGTCAGGAAAGTGGAGGTCAGGCACTCTGTGATCAGAGCACTGACTAGTTGGAGCAGAGAATTTGCTCTTCTCCTTGTTGAGCTTGAGCTTGATGATGCATGCTCCTGAAGTTGGAGACTCCAGAGTAGGATGCACCTGGAAGGCAGAGCCTGGGGTGCATCAGGCAGAGAAGCCCTGAAATTGGCTGGTGATTTGTGGGCCTTGTTAATCTCTTCAAAAGATGCTGAGGGGATTGTAATGGGGAGATGGTGGAGGGTTTGCACCTAAGGCACAAGTCTGGGATCTGGTGGTACATACAGTGGCTCAAAAAAGTGTTCCAATGTTTGGCTATTTTGCAAAGAGTTGATATTTGCAAGAGACTCAAAAGGCGTTAGCTCTAACCCTTGCAGGGTCATCAATAGCCCTAACCCTTGCCCTAAATCTGAGCCCTTGGTCATGTGATTCGGTTGCCATGGCACTGAGATATAACCATATTAAAATGACATGTTATTGGGACACTTTTTTGAGCAACATTTCTATTCTACAATTTTAGTATTTTGTATGCCCTCCCTTTGCTTTTATCACTGCCTCTAGTCTTCTAGGCATGCTTTCTATTAATCTTTGACACTCCTCAACCTCTATCTTGCCCCATTCCACTCCAATTCTCTCCCAAAGCTCCCAAACTCCTCTTGGTGGTGTTGCATAGCTGTTGAGCTTCTTTTTGAGGATTTGCCAGAGATGCTCAATGGGATTAAGGTCTGGAGATTGTGCTGGCCAATCAAGGACCTTGATCCCTTGAGATTCCAGCCACTCCTTGGCTCTTTTAGAGGTGTGCTTGGGGTCATTATCTTGTTGAAAGATAATATTCTCCTTAGGAATTCCAGAATGTTCCATGGTAGAAAGTAGATTATCCTCCAAAATGGAGACATACTGCTCAGCATTCATCCTCCCTTCCACCTCTGCAAGAATGCCCACTCTGTTCCAACCCATGCATTCCCAAACCATCAAGGAACCTCCTCCAAACTTTACTGTCCCCTGTACTTCCTTGTCTTGCAAAGGCTTTCCTATCACTTTCCACATATACTTCCTTCCATCTGATCCAATCCTGTTGATTTTGGTCTCATCTGACCATATGACCCTAGTCCAGTCCTCCACAGTCCAGTGTTGATGCTTGAGTGCAAAGGCTAGCCTATGTTGCCTATGCCTAACAGACAAGAGTGGTTTCTTTTTCTTGACTACAGCCTTTAGAGATGCAGACTTGAGTACATTTCTAACAGTTTGGGAAGAGACAGGAGAGGAGACGGCAGAATTGATGAGATGGGTTGCCTGGACAGCATTTTCAACCTTGCCAGAGGTAATATGTACTAGAGACAATTCTCCTCTTATCAGTAGGAGAAAGCTTGGAAGGACATTCTAATTTGATGTTTTCCTTGCCTGGATGGATCTCTTTGATAACCCTGGCCACAGTATACTTCCCCAGACCAGTTTGGAAGGATATTTTCCTAGCAGAAAGGCCAGATTCAGAGAGAGAAAGGATATTGGCTCTAGCAGAGGCAGAAATGGATTTCATGGTAAAGTAGGGTTAGCTGGGTGGTATCCCTGCCCTTTATATCACTCAGAATTATGTAAGTTACATAATCAGACAGGGTTGAAGCTCAGCATCCATCAGAACATTATGTTATTTATGAAATAATAACTAATAACATCAGGATCAAATAAGTGTCCTAATGACATGTCATTTTAATATGGTTATATCTCAGTGCCATGGCAACCAAATCACATGACCGAGAGCTCAGATTCAGGGCAAGAATTAGGGCTATTGATGACCCTGCAAGAGTTAGAACTAACACCTTTTGGATCTTTTGCAAATGTCAACTCTTTGCAAAATAGCCAAATATTGGGACACTTTTTTAAGCCACTGTACAGTACCAATGGAGACCTCATCCTGAAGTTGATATCAACATTCTCTTCTCTCATGTGGTCTTTGGGCCAATGCAGGACATGATGTCATTTGTACAAGCACTTTCCAATGCTTCAACATCAGACCCTGCCTCCAAGCTCTCTTCTGATGTTCTCCATCGCCTTCACCATCCACCCAATGTTCCACTTGTGATCAAAGATCCAGCTATTCATCACAGCATCTCCACTTATCTTGCCCTGGAAAATGCATCTCAGGCAGCTTACAATGCTATTGCTCATTTGCTCAGACACAATTTTTCTGGTATTCCAGAAGTCAAGAAAATACAGAGCTTCTACAATGTCAAGAAGCTTGTCAAGACTTATACTGGTGTCAAGGCAATCCTCCATGACATGTGCCCAAACACATGTCTTGCTTTCACTAGACTATATAGCAATTTAGATGAGTGTCTGATGTGTCGGGCCTCTTGATGAAATTAGGAAAAACTTCAAGGGACAAGCGGTCATGTCAAAGTTCCTACCCAATAGTTTACAACTATTCTAGTTGGTCCACAGCTTCAGGCACAATATTGGAATCCCACAAGTGCAAGTACCATGGGGTACCCCTGGGAGAAGGCCTAGGAGGTGCTCTGTAACATTGTCACCAGCTGCTCTTCACATATCCTGATTGTTGACAACATCATAATAAGTTGGGATTTTCTTGGTGCTGTATTGGACAGCGACATCTTGCAACATGATATTGCCCTCATGGTTTCACTCAACAGTGCACAACTCTATGAAAGCAAGAAATCTGACTGCTGGATGTATATCTGGATCATAGCAAATCTACCACCTGACACTTGTTACCATAAGCTCAATGTTCTTCCTGGTGGTTTCATCCCCAGCTTTAAAAAACCTAAAAATGTTGATTCCTTTCTATTCCCAGGTATTTATCATCTTGCTACAATTCAACTTGAGGATCTCCCCATGTGGGACCCACTCACTGACTTATGTTATGTCTCACATGTTTATCTTCTTTTCCTGACTGCAGATGGCTCTGGCTTAGTATATTGGAATGGCATGGTTGGTCACAGTGGCAAGAGTGGCTGTCACTTATATTGTGGTGTTTCAGGCAGATGAAAAGAATGTGGCCACTGCTACTACCCTGCTCTTCTGTGTCCTCATGACCGAGTCCTGGATGGGAGCAATCATGCAGTATCAACATCTTCAATATTCCTCCTGGCAGATCCTCAGATTACTCATGCAACCTCAACAAAATTGTGTCTGTGCTGAATCAGACTCAGTGGGATAAGATCAAGATAGAGACTGGTCTCACTAAGCCTCCCCTTATTATGTATTGGCCTCAAGCCTGCTTGCTTGCTTGGTATTCTGCTATGCATGATGATGGACATCATGCACTTAGTGGGAAATGTTTCAGACCTTTTCATCTCTCTCTGACATGGTGAGATTGATGCTGCCCCAGGTGACGACAAGACTACATGGGAGTGGGCTGTATTGAGGGATGAAACTGTCTGGGTGTCCCATGGTCAAGGTGTTGTCACTGCTGGAAGTTTCCTCCCTGGCTCCTATGACCACAAGCCTTGCAACATTGTGGAGAAAATCAATACCCAGTACAAGACTTGGGAATTCTAGCTCTATACATTCAATATTGCCCCAGTCCTCCTTTACAATGTCCTCCCCTCAAAGTACTGGTCTCACTTTTGTCAGCTTGTTCACAGATTCCAAATAATATGCCAGCATTCTCTAACTCACAACCAGCTGGAAGATGCCCATGCTCTCCTTTGTACCTGGGAATGAGGCTTTGAGATGCTGTACTATCAACTCAATCATGACCACATCCATTTTGTTCAACCTGCCATCCACCAAGTTATCCACCTCATTCCTGAGGCCTTCCAGAAAGGACCCCCCATCTGCTATGCACAGTGGACTATGAAGAGGATGATTGGAAATCTAGGTCAACAGATCCACCAACCATCAAAACCATATGCCAACCTTGCCTGAGAAGGTGTCCAGTGCTCTCAAATCAATGCACTACTCACTATCATATTAGAACTTGACTCTCCTTCCAAATCCCTTCCATCCAGCTCCATTGACCTCAGAGATGGCTATGCCCTCCTTTGCAAGCATTCCAGACATTCTATCTACCCTGTGTTATGAGAGGCTCTCGAATAAACACTGGCAGAGACTCGACAAGGCTACACCAAACCCAACGATGAAGAGAAAAGCAGAGGGTAAAGATAAGAGGTGATGTCTTCCTTAATTCAGCCGCAAGGACGTAGGTCGCAGCGAACAAATGGATTAGACTGGGGAGTCCAGTCGAGTACAGCTACTTTATATATGTTACAGGATGGTGCACAGACCATAGGGTCCATGGGAATGACTACTAGATTTGGATAGATGAAAGAAGTGTTCGTGAGAGAAGAAGAATGATGATGAGAAAGAAAAGCGGAAATTAATAAGGCATGTGTGCAGCGTGTTTGTCTAGACCATAGGTCACGTGTAGTTTCCCACAGTCACGTGCACATCACGTGACTTTGAAGTCTGAAGGTTTGTAAAGTAGTGCGCGAATGCGCTAAGTTAAAAATGTTTGAAAATATAGTATATCATAACACCCTGACAATACACTTGCTCAAGTGTTACACAAGTATTTATCTGGTGGCCAAGAACTCCCCTGATTCAATAAATGGGCATGGCTACTCCTTCCAAATAGACAAATTGCTTGCTCTCCTTGGAGGGAGAATTTGAAGTTGGGAGAAAACTCACAAGTCTTGCACAATGTCAAGGTATGTTTCCTATTGTCTCTACTATCCACTCTCAGTTTCATAACTTATATATTCTAATGACAGTTTATGGATGATAACAGAGTTCATGTCAGAGAGGTTTAATTTTTCACTCGCTTGGCTATTCATTCTGCATCTGATTGTGAAGGAGACTCAGAATGGTCCTTTGCAAATGTTGCCATACTCAAAGGTTATTCTGAACCCAATGTCAATCTTTTACAGCTCTTCTCTCAGGTTCTTGCAGCATCATTACTCCTTGATGATATCTGTATTCACAATGTCAAGAACATTCAGAGTGTGGTCGCAATGATACCACATACATTTACATTGCCATCTGGAGTTGAGGGGAATTATTTTTGTATGATGGAGAAGCTGGGACTAGATATATCTGACCTAGGTGTTCCTTACAGCATCTACTCACAGCCTGGTGATGACGACAACGATGCTAATGATGCTGATGTTGAGTAGATGATACATAGTACAGAATCTTGTTTGTCTTACTTGCAATATATGTTTTTTTGGCTTGTTTTATCAGACAGCACAAACAGTAGTATGACAGCAATAACAACATGACGATGACAGGTAGCTACACAATTACACAACTCAAAGATGTTTTCTCAACCTTGCCCTGTATTCTTTTGCCAAGAGCCGTTTTTCTGCTATCTTGATTGGGAGGAAGTAAGGATCAAAAGGTTGCACTAAATACTTGCAAGGGTACTGGGAGATGTGAGGTTGGACAAGAAAATGGCATGGGAGAACAGGGAAACTATTTTCAAGATAGTTAGAGATGCCTCAATGTAAATAATCAATGTACCAGATGAAGTCACCTGAAGCATTGAGGATAATACCTGAGTCTTCAACCTCATGTTTAACCTCTTCCTCCTCCACTTTGATCAGGTTTGGAAGTTTGAAGATTTCATCTCCTTTTTTGATTGATACAAGTGGTTTCTGCTCATCTGGTCTGCTTTGGACTATATTAGTACACCAGAAGTTCAGAGGGGAAAAAATACATAGTATGCTTTTAATTCAATTACTGTGTTGTTGTTGGAAGCAACCATGATATTAGTCTGAACCTCTCTGGAGTTTTGTTGGTGTATGTATATGATCAAAATAAATGGTACTCACAGAGATTGGGTCTCAATGGCATGATGCTTGATATGAAGAACAATTTGCTAGAGCATGTGAATCAGAAACAATGGAATGAGTGCAAGTGACTTACCTTTTGTCCTGGCTGGACAACATCAAGGGAAAAGACATAAGTTCCCCAACCAGGAACAACACCCTCAATATCCAGCAATACAATGTCACCAGACATATGGGCCTTGGGGATTGGTGGCATGAGGAGCTCAGTAATTGGCTCGATTGGCTCAGACATATTATGATTGTCATGATAAGCAGGTGAGGATTAGCACATAGTACAGGATTAGCCAAGTCAGAGTTACTGTAACTGTACATCTCCCATTCCATGTCCCCCTACACCAATCTCTCTTTTCCTTCGTCTCATTGTGCATCATCAAAATGAACGGAATACATATATGATTTCTTGTCCTTTAATCATAATGAATACTCAACTAATACTCTAGGTTACTCTGAAAGTGCAGTGGAGGCAGATGTTTTGAATGTGTCACTGCCCCCTTAATCTCCCAGCCAACAGTCAGCTATTCTCAGGCTCAGGTAGGCTTAATTTGATAATTGCTGATTAGATTGGACTTGTCTGGCAGACATACATGCAGGAGCTCATTACTTTGAGGGAGCATTATAAGATGCTTGAAACACAGCTCTTCAGGGTCACAACTGAACATGATACTTTGAAGTGAGTGCATTTATCTGCTTTGATGGGCTGATTATATTACATCATATAGGATAATGTTTGAACAGTTATCTACATCATTATAGCAAGGCATACTGCCACCACTGGCTAACCCCACAAAGACCGCTGATATGTACTTGAAACTCTGCTTCTGGATGCAAGCAAAGTACAATGAGTGGACAAACACACCTGCAACACACACTGACCCCCGATACAAGTTTGTCTTCAATAGAAGATGAGAAAGGAAAAAATGGTCTCTGACCATACCCTAAAGTCTATCTGAAAGACAATTTGAGGTGGTTGGGCAGAGCTCATTGCCAAGAGCATGGCTCCAAAGAGCTGGGGCAAAGTGAATGCCTCTGCCAAGGATGTTGTCTATGCGCTTACCTATGAGACATTCCCATTTCTTTAGCTAGCTAAAAACAACTGGAAGACTGAACTGTTGTGCTCACTCAACTATCCTGGATGGGTTTGCAACAATCTGGATGACGCAGGAAACTGGCTTATGACTTGGAAAATCAAGCAAGAGGAAGAAGGTATGATGGTCAATGAATTAGGCTCTGGTTCAAACAAGAAGCACAAGGGAAAGGCAATCAAGTCAGAGATTACTGAGAAGAAGTTGAAAGGTTAGTAAAGTATGCTTGTTTTATTACTATACTGAGGCAGTTTGATGGACAGACGATCTTGCCTCCAAGCACTCATCTGAAAAAGACTCTGAGTCCATCTCAATCATAATGGCCCAGTCCAGTGTCAGTTTTATGCCTATACTCTCCAAGTTAGAAACTCTTTGTGCAGTTTCACCCATTATTCCTTTGTCTTTTGTGCAGGAACTGGCTTCTATTTCACTTCAGAATCATCTTACTGTTAGTGAACTCCCTTGCTCTCCTTCACTGCTTGCTAGCACTCTCTTACCTGTCATGCAAGATTCAACTTCTTTCTTACCTCAGATCCCCTTTATGTCCAACACCCAAGAACTGACTTCAACTTCTCCTCAGATTCCCTCTACTAGTATGACCAAACTTACTGCTCTGGTTTCACCTCTCATGCTGCTTGCAGATGTCAGCTCTTCTGCATCAGCCTCAGAGAATACCAGGACCTCTTCTCCAGTCATAATCCCTGCTACAGAATTTAATGACAAACTGAACTTGGGTGACATTGCAGACACTCCAACAGGAACATCCAAGGACTTGGATGCCACACCTGTCAATATAGCATCTTCCATTGTAGTGAATCCTCTGTACATATATTACAGGACAGTGGTATGTGCTGATGCTATGATTGAATAGCTTGGGCCTCACCAAGAAATCTCTTACACTCAAACTCAAGCTCCCTCCTCTCCCTGCTCCACCTGCATCTGCTAAGAGAGACAAGAATGATGGCAATGAGGGAGTAGGAGGGAGTAGTGGATTATCACATAGTAAATGTAAGGGAACCTCAAACTGGTGAATGTGACCAATGAAGAGTAAAACAGGATAGTAAGTATTATGATCTCCAGGTAGACAAACACTTATGAATTAGTGATCTAGCAACCTATGTGTATTGCACTGGCTCATGCAGATCAACAAAAATGGAACATGTGACCAGTTCCATACCTACTGGAACCATGAACTGAACAAGGGATAGTGCAAGGTAAGTACATGCAAAGATGTTGCATATTTACTACTAACACAACTTCTAGGCATATAAAAAGGAAGCTAAGGAGCTGGTAAGTGGACAAGATGATCTCATAGACACATACTAATGCTGGTGCAGGCAGAGTTGAAAGCCTGAAACAATGAAGTCATATCTTGAGGAACACTCCACTAGCCCACTACTCTCTGCATCCTCAAATCCCAGCTCTATTCGATCATCATTGCTTGAGTGCTCCCTTGCTCCCTCGCCATATTGACATTTCAATACTTTCACTTCATTATTTATCTGCTCTTCACTATTTTGAGTCTGGAACAGCATTCCCGCATCATTTTCATTCTTCTCTGCTATCATCATCATCACTTCAAGTTTTTGTTACATCATGCACCCAGAGGGTTGATTACAATATTTCCATTTCATAGCATACCACAGCAGATGCTCATACATACCCTCAATTATCATATATTGTCACAAACAAGCAGATAGTGTAATCATTAAACAGCATTTATTGACAGATTCTGACAGATGCTAGTGATATACATAGGGCAATATTAATGATCAGTTGCGAGCATATGACCTAATGGGAGTGAGCCCATAGACAGTATGTTGTTATCTGTTCACATATGATATACACCCACAAATCATTTCACATCAGACATCATAACTTATGAGCATGCAGAATATTCCCATTCTACTAGACAAATGTGTTTACATCTGACATAGTACGTATTGTCTCAAAAAACACTCCCAAACACATCTGAACAGCTCTCATCATATCCAGTTTTCACTGGGGGTCACAATTCCATATGTGCACCCACTGCAGCCACACAAGGCCCAGAAGAGATCCAGATTCTGATACTTGTTCATGTTCAAGTATTTGCCTGTAGAAAGTACAACAGATATTTCCAGAGCATTGTTGATGCCTTCATGGGATGATCAGCTTAGTGCTTGGTAGGATCATCAACAAGAACATTACCAAGACCATAGCTGGGTGACAAGAAAGAATGACCTCTGCCCATCAACCATCCACCAGCAGCACCAACAGAGCCACCTATGGAGATGGCACCAATGATCAGATGCCCATACTCATTCACTGCAGCATATGCTTCATACCACTGCATACCAGCAGGAAGTATTACAGCTGTACAAACAAGCACATTGACAAACAAAATCCAAGAAACCTCTTAAGCCAACCGACAGACCTTGAAAAGTCTTGTTTCCTGGTGTACCCTGTGGCACAAATGTGGCATCATACTGTACATGATGTTCTTCATATTATGGGTCCACACCACAAATGAACCTTGTGCTGCACTGCACCTGATGTAATCATGGCTGCATCCCAATCACCATCAGATATGAATCATAGATGCACAATACACCCTTCACCTGCACCCATGATAGACTTACCCTGTGTTATTGATGACCAGCTCTAAGTGATACTGAACTGCAAACTTCACTGCAGCTTGTATATCCTCCACCAAATGTGCATCCACATTTATCACAGGCACCTGGCCCTGCCCACATGTCCCTGTGATACTTGTATTCATGAAACATGTGTCAATTGTTCCATTCTAAAACATGAATGTCTCATAATTGGCCAACAACATTGAACTGGGGTGTGATGTGTGCCAGTTGCCATGTTTGTGATGACGTTGGTGCAGTTCCCTGGCAGATGATTTGAGAGAGGATAGCATGGAGAGGCAGTGGGGAGGGGATAGATGAGTGGTTGGGAGAGTTGGGATTGGAGTTGGGAGAAGGTTGCTGCACAGGGCCAGCAGGGTTTGGTTGTTGGTGTAAAGACAGCCTGAGGATGAGATGGCATTGCTAGGTTGGAAAAAGGTTTGCAAGCATCCTGAGAAGCATGATTGTGGAGAGCACTCTCATGTCCATTTACAATAGTGGGAAATTTGAAAGAGTATGCCTCTTGGAGGGGACAGATAATGAATTTTATACCATCCCAACTTGAAGGTAACCCTGTTGAGGGGGCTGTTGTAATCATCATACACCTCCAAGTTCACTTTCAAGTTCCCAGCCACTGGGGTATTGTTTAAATCAGAAGATCATATATTGCACATGTACTGGCATACTGCCCAGGAAGATGACATTGAGTGCCATAGTATTCCAACTGGAGCCACTGGAGCTTGAAGTCACTGAGATGCTGCACTCCACAGTGCACTGCTCTGTAATCAGGGAACATGTGTTCAATCAACTTTGATTGATGTATGTAATAGTACACAGCACCGGCTTACAGCAGTTCCCATAAGTCTGTGGAAAACACATTGAAGAAAGTCACATCTTGGAGACAGCTGCAGAAGGACCCTGGAAGTGGCTAACTGACTGGGTAGCCTGCAGCTGGATAAGCATTGTTGGTTTTGCAAGCTGCCACCATTCATGCCTGGATGCTACCACATTGTATCTTCTGACCTCAAAGCCCACATCCCCCTCTTGTATCATGGAGACCATAGTATCCAACAGATTCGTCACATACTGGGTGTCAAGAAGTCACTCATTTACAAAACTCTCTTTGTACTCAAGACATGGGACCATAACCAACCTCAGATCAGGAAAAAGAAAAAAATATCATAGCACATAACATAATATATAGCCAATATTGAGCAATGTTGTTAGCAACACTGTTCATGTCAGCTACATTCCCAATGGTAGCCTTTTGGCTGTATGACACCATGTATTAGGCATATCTGACATCAAATTTTTCTATGATGACTACCATAGCAATCATGGTGAGGGTGGTGCAGTGGACCCAGTAATGTCAACTTTTATGGTAGGAATGGTACAAATGGCTCTAATATTGTTGATAAATATTATTATATCTTGCTATGAACTCAGTACTGTTCAAACATTTGCAGATTAATGTATCTGTTTAAGTAGAAATTGTCAGTGGCTGTCATGACATCCCTGTCAATTCAGTGAGGGTCCACAGCTCCACTAGGGAACTTGGGGACCAGGTGACAAGGTTGGACCTGGTGAGTGACTGGGATGACTGCTGCATTTGGCAGATGATTCCATGTTGAGTGTCCAAAGCAGAACATCTTGACATCATCATTGAATGCATGCAGCAGCTTGAACCAGTAAATATAGGCAAGAGGGTGAGGAAATGAACTGGGATGAGGCAGCAGTCTGAATATGACATGAACTTCAGCAGCATGAAGTCCTACAAGCAAACATCATTTTTTTTTTTTTTTTTTGGAGTCTGTTCTCATGAACTACTTACCATGAAACCCCCCTTCATTCTGTTGCTCTTCATCAACCTGCACAAGGACAGTGTCCCACCATGGTGCAGTGGGAGGTTTGTGAGGTCCATTGGTACATTCCAGGTAAAAGTGTATCCTGGCCATGTCACTATTGCATAAATGTTCTAATCACTGTAAAGGTATCCTGATGTTGCTGAAGTAGTCAAAGTGATCATGGAGGGTTGGCTGGAAGTTAGAATCGCCTCACAGGCCTAGGTTGGTCAGAAAACTCTGTAGGGCAGTCATGAAACTGACAGCGCCATGATTCCAAATGAGATACAGCACTGACCTCTTAGGAAAATGAGAATGGAAGGCAATACAGTATGGTGTTGTGAGGGTTAATCATTGGTTGGGACATGTAGCAGAACCAGTGTCACTGTCATCACTGTATTTGCTTGTAGAGCAACCTGAGCTTGGTGAACCACCTAGGTGCCATGTCAGATATGTCTTGAACCACATGACTGATTCCTGGTGGATTAGCCATTTCGTCATCTGTATTACATAGTCCCTCCAATTACTTGCAGTATACGCTTTCTTAAAATAATCTATATGGAGATGCTCCAAGTTCTCCATGTTGAAGCTATCCAGGCTACTAAACAGCCTTATTGAGTCAACATAGTGACTTAGAAAGTGAAATTTTGGGAGATTAAAGTGCTTGTGGCATCCCAGATCGATGAAGACATCCCTGAGCATGTGAAACTCATTGAATGTGTGCTGTAATTCCCATAGAGTATTATCTGTGTGAGACTGATACTGTGCGAGACTGATGAAGTTGAGTAGTGCATGGCTGGCTCAAATGACATCATGATTGGGTGATGTCCCAATGAGCACAGTCTAGGAAATAGCATGGATATACCCCTGGGTGTCCAGAGGCATACTCATACTCATACCCATATCCATACTCCAGGGGGGTATACCTGCAGGTACAAACATGAAGTTGAATACAAGAGAGTATGCAAGAGTGACAGCAGAATGTGTGAATTGCGTGTGTTCTGCTGTTGCTCCTGCACACTGAGGGCAATGAGGATGACAGTGTCACATGGTAGTGACAGTGCAAGGATGTGAGAATGAGGATGAGGTGAGGACAAGGACAAGATGAGGGATGGCACAATACATGCAATTGTGTGTGCTGTGCCATCCCTCCTCCTCCTTGTTGGTTGAGGGTGGGGTAAGGTGAGGTTGAGAACAAGGACAACACATTGTTGACATCATCAGTTGAGGGTGGAGTGAGGGTGAGGTGAGGACAAGGACAAGATGAGGGATGGAGATGAGAGATGGCACAATGCACACAATCATGTGCATTGCATTGTTCCTTGTCATCAGCGTTGGTTGAGGGTGAGGGTGAGGTGAGGACAAGGATGAGAATGAGGACAAGACAAGAGATGGCACAACACATGCAATTGTGTGCGTTGCATTGTTCCTCATCATTGTTATCATCATTGGTCAAGGGTGAGGGTGAGGTGAGGGTGAGGTGAGGACAAGGATGAGGATGAGATAAAGAACAGCACAATGCACATGATTGTGTGCATTGCATCATTCATCATTGTCATCATTAGTTGAGTGTGAGGTGAGAGTGAGGTAAGGACAGCTGTGCCATTCCTTGTTGTCATTGTTGTTGTTGGTCAAGGGTGAGGGTGAGGACAAGGACAAGGATGAGATGAGGAACAGCACAACACACGCAATTGCATGTGCTGTGCCATTCCTTGTTGTTGTCATTAGTCAATGTGGGTGCCAGTGAGGTGAAGGAGTGGGGTGAAGGTGAGGTAAGGGTGAGGATGAGGATGGTGAGGGTGAGGGTGAGTGAGAGCATTGGGTGAGTCAGTCAAAAAAAACAATAAGCAAGCCATGACTTACCATATCAGGTAGGTACCTGCATGAGGATATGGATCAGGGTATGGGTACCTGAGAGCGATACCCATACTTGTACTCATGAGATATCCATACCCAAGACCCATGCAGGTATCTGGTATCTGTGCTATTCCCTAGCACAGTCACAAAGACTCTTGGGAGCTGTTTGTTGTCAGCACCAGTCCACTGCGTAATCTTAGAAATGCCCTTCTTGAAATGATGGAGCCTGGGATGCATGGGCATTGCACAAAACCAGTTATTGAGACATTTTTTCCCTGTGATGGCTGCACACCATTTCTTGAGGTGATCCTTGAAAAGCCTCTGGTGGAGCTGGTGAAGGATGTTCAAGGTGGTACACATGAAGATGTTGGTGTGAGGAAGATTGGCCCAGAAGGGTGAGAAGATGGGGTGAAGGCCCTCAGCAATGAACTCAGGGGGGTATTGACTGGAGGCTTGTGCATGGAGGACATGTGCTGTTTGCTCTTGATTGCACAGTGGAAATCAAGTGTTTGCACCTTATTGGTTGGCCAACACATGACACTTTGGGCAGCAGCTCTTGGCACAACATGCCACCAAGCACTGTTCTGGGTGGTCCCCAATGAATGCTGTGAGTATCAGGTAGACTTGCCTGATATGCCCATCCACACACATAGTCTCTACACCCTTGTGTCCTGCAGCCACCAGAGGCTGCAGCATCAACCTCATGCAGTAGTGGAACAGGCAGTAGCCTGCCACCAAGTGGTTTTTGAACGCATCTGTGTCCACCTTTACAACTGGTATGTATCCCAATAAAATTGAAGTGTGGCATCCTGGCTGATGACAGACTTCTTTTAAGATGTTGCTGATAGTGAGTTAGACTGGCCAGGCAACCTTATCACCCTTGAATCTTGATAGTTGGGTCTTATCAGATGCTATGATCACAAGTGCAATGGTGGCCACTGTGGGCAAACAGGACTAAGTGCTTCATTTAATGTGCATTTGAGCTAATAGACAGAAAACCAGATACCTACCTGGATTTCCCACCACCACTCTCCTGTCCACATCTTGTCATACCAGCAGATTTGTACTTGTGGGTTAATGTACACTTTCTCAGATGCATAAGCCAGCTTGTTGTGAAATGCTGGATTTACAAGCAATTCCTACACACAGGCAATGGGATTGTGCAGCCACAGCTTGAGCTCCTTGTCATTGTCCCAGTTGGCTCCATCAGTGCCTGGATCTTGGTTTGGTGCCCCATGAGTCTCATCATTGCCATGGATGTGCACAAGCTCACAGTGCCAATCAGACCCCATAGGCAGCTGATCTATTACCTTCATAAATATATGTTTACTCTGGTAACTTGGCTTTGTCTGACTCCATGTCTGCAAGTAGCCAAGCTAAGTACCCTATGCTAGATTAGCAGTTGTTACTTACAATTGAGAGTTTCAAAAACTCATCAGTGGTATGCTGGTTGACATTTCTGATCAGCCATTCCACCAATTCCCATTCCTCACAGTCTGCAAATGGGAAGTACACATCTTGTCCAGCTGCTTCCTGGACATTATTCATGGTCTTGAATACCATCAGACCAGAATCAAGGACCTCAGCAGCAGGTCCTTGATCATACTTGTATGCATATCATTGCAGTTCTGGTTGTGGCAGTTCTGGAGTACCTGGCCAGTGGGGCCAGGGCTGTTATGGCTGTCTAACCCACTCTTATCCTGTGCAGAGTCATGGGGCTCCACCTCACCATCAGGTAAGTCTACATCTTCCTGCCTGGGGTCGCTCTGATCATTTCCAGCATGCTGCCTGGCAGCATGGAGAATGTCTGATGTGGCATCAAACCCCAGCCAAAATGGAGAAACCTTGGCCACAATGGCCACAATGATAACAAGGTAACTGGTGAGTAGCAGATTGGCAAGGCATGGCAAGGAATAGAAAAAGAAACTGATGATGCAAACCTTGCAGGCAACAGGATGGGATATAGTTTTCCAGATGGCAATGCCATTGGTGTCACTGAATGTAAGAATCTCCATTCTACAACTGACCCTGTTTGCTAACCATACTATATATACAGGATTTTTTTGTTTTGTTCAGTTTCAGCAACCACCAGACCACCACCATAACCTTCCAAAACCCTAAGAGTGCTGTGTCTCTGTCTCAACCTACCATAACAGAATCCAGATGCAGTTGTATCCCTTGGCCAAGTGAAAAGGTACAGGCGATGAGAGGTCAGTAGGCCTTTTTTTTTCCCTTGTGTCTTCATATGACACTCACAAAAATAAAAGATGATCAGAGTCACATCAAAAGGGCATCTGAATTGCAAGCCTGGGACAAGGCAAAGTGCTGTGAGGTGTTAGCCTGTAAATGTGAGCAAACCAGCAAAGCAGCCAAGACTGACCCACTAATGGCACCATTGCTGATTGTACCAACCCAAAGCCACTCTGTGAGCCCCAATCCTCTCAATCCAGACAATGCAGTAGGTACAACAAATATAAAATACATACATACTACTGATGTCCTCTCAGTTCTCAACTCAATCATTGGGCAATGTCCATGCTGCCAACCACAGCACATATCCAAGCATGCTCACCACCCCTTTTACAGTGTGCAAGGCATGAGTCCCTTCATTGGCAGTTACACACATGGATCAATCCCTTGAGCTTCAACCTGCACTTGAGCTTCACCCTGCATCACAAGTGAATGCAAAGGTTATGTAGTCTATACTACTATTCCATACTCATTGTGTTGCTGAACCTGGCACACTCATCCAGGCACCCACCCCACCAGCAAAGTTGAATAAACTCAAGCGGCTCAGATCCTATCTTGACATTTCCAACATGGCTCACAGTGACAAGCCTGTCACCATCCCCTCTGTCAGAGTCCAAAAGCAGGTCCATGAATGTGACCCCACACCATTCCATCTGTGCACCTGTTTTTTTTTTTTTTTGCTTATTGGACTGACCTACATAATCTACCAGTGAAAGACTGTTCAATGACATTGAGCAGGAGGACCACAACATCATTGATAGGGTGACTCAGTCTACATTGAATCATGACTTGGAGATGCTTGACAAGGACGTATTGCCAAGGAAATGCATGTGCCATGCCAATATCTTGAAGGACAAGGACGAGCCAGATACTGTGCCACCAAGTGTGAAGACTGAGCCAGACATTGCAGCTCCAAGTGCAAAGACTACACTTGGTGCAAATTCATTGGATAGCAAGACACAGGCCAAGGCAGCAGATTATGATGTTAGTACATGGTGCATCATCCAGACTGCTATTGAAATATATTATGCATTGTTACTGTCTAATGATCCATATGTGCCCCACTTCAAGGAGATTGAATGGGCCAAGCCAGCATGGGGTCTGGCCTGTTGCCACCATGAGGTGGACCCCCCCACATGACGCCACTTTGCTGAAACTGGTGAGTCTGTGCATTTGTTATGAAATTGCAGCCTCATGCAAAGTGTTTACTACCATTCAGTTGCAAATCACAGCTTGGACCACACATTTACAGGGCCAGTTCAAGTTGAGGGCCTGTTTGGCCATTGCTAGTGTGTATGGATTTGATACCAGCACAGCCGATGACAGTGCAATTGAGAAAAATCATGCACTCTTTCTCAGGTTGAAAGAGGACTTGTCCTTCATCTTCACCATAAGTTTGACCTACTCAGGCACTGTGCATACTTAACATGGTTGTGGGAAGGTGTGCAGGCTGTGTCTTGATGAACACAAAGGAATCTACATGATGCCTGCCATCCAGCAAGTGATCAACAATGTGCTATTTAAGAACAAGGGAGATGATGGGATTTATTGGGCAAAATATTACAATCCTTTCCCTGTTGTGGGATTCACCCTTGCTATCACTGCAGTATGGTTCAACTCATGTGTGGGCCATTTTACTCATGACATAGCTCAGATCAAGTGTGCAATTAATAAATGGGAATCTGGCACTCAAGATATAATTGTATTCAAAGAACATGAATACTCTGCTGTATTCAGGAGCCGCCTAGCCTCTCTTGAGGAATTCAAGATGGTGACTATGTCAATCAATCTACTCATGAGGATTTTACAGCAAGTGTTGGTGACCTCAAGATCTTAGACAGACTTGGGAAGCTCTACACTTGATACTGACTTAGAGACAAGTAGGACTTGTGAGAGGAAAGCTTTGAGAGGGAATTCCAGCAAGAACTTGACTGAAGTTCTTGGGAGCTGCATTGCAGGTTTATATACTCTACAGGTGTTTGGTCATGTACATATGTACCTATGTACATGTATTAGGTGCATTGGATATTAAAGTATGAGTTGTTGTGACTAGTAATGACTGTGAGTGAGTCATGGTGACTCCTGTGAACATAGCCTTGGGTGTAGACCGTTAATGTAAGGAGTCATCATGACTCTAAGGTATAGCCTTGGATGTAGCCCATTCATATGGGATCGGTACCTGTTGGTACATGACATGGTTCATAGTCATTGTGACTAGGAATGAGCAGGAATGAAGGAGTGAGTCCTTGTGACTCAATGGAGGCAGTATCCATTGATACTGGTGGAGATGAGTGAAAGCTGTATCCATTGATATTGTATGAGCAGAGATTAAGGAGGCAGTGCAAGGCAGTGCTGACAGAGATTAAAGTGGCTGTGCAGACAGCGGAGATTAATGGTGGCTGTGCAGCACATTGACCTGCATGAAACTGGTTTCATGCATAGTCAGAAAAGCTACCACCCGAGAATGGATATTTCTACCACTTGAAGCAGTTAGAATCCTTGGATACTATAGGGCCAGATAACCCTTAGTATGACCTACCTTCCCCTATTTTTTATTGGAATATTTTACCAGAAGAATATGGAGATATAAATAGTTTTATTCAACCACAAC